>JARCZZ010039896.1:4243-30758 GCA_030323915.1 Brotogeris chrysoptera
GGGGGGTTGGAACTAGATGATCTTAAGGTCCTTTCCAACCCTTACTATTCTATGATTCTATGATCGGAGCATGCCACTGGGTTTCTTGTGATAGCTTGGGGATAGAATGGGTGATCTAGCCCCTCTTTCTGGCCTTATTTTAATAAAGTAAACAGATTATTCTCTTATTACCCAATATGTAAACAAGCAAAAGAAAGAAAACATGGGTCATAAGGGGAGCAAGGTGCAAGGGTTTGTGAAAAAGAATGTATTCAGTCACTAGCAGCAATACCTTTCAGTTTCAAATTTGTTGGAGACTTTCATCATGCAAACAAGTGTTTGAAAGCTGATTTCTTACTGGGGAGGCAATTTGATTGAAATTTGAACCCCTGAAGGCATCATAAACTCAGACTTCTGAAGTGAAAAAAGCATGTTACTATGGAATTGCTAGCAAGAGTTTGAAGTCAAGTACCTGGTTTCATATCTTTCTTTTGCTGTGTTGTTTTGGGTTTTTTGAGTTTAGTTTTGTTTGTTGTGGGTTTGTTTGTTTGCTTTTTTTCTCAATACTAACTCTCTATATTTTACCATTTTCTGTCCTTTCTCTGTTGCTTCTACTTCTGCCTCTAAAGCATACTTTCAATCATTTCAATTTCAACCGCAGATCACTTCATCACATACAAAACCTGAAGTTGACCCAGCAGCGAATTTGTCTTATGTTTTTTTTAAATCACAGCTTGACACTCCATTTCGTTAAATCCTTCCATTTTGATTGAAAATATTTTCCACTGCAGGTGGAAAGTTGGAGTCATCACTAGAGGTAATCCTAAAAGAATTAAAAAAAAAAAAAAAAAAGGGAGTAATTTTTTCATACCAGATCTATGCTGGTAGTACCCCAATATGGTTACAGTACTGTGTGGTACTGGAAGACATAGTCAAGGACTGTAAAAAATGGGTAGCTGTTTTCTTTCCAAAAGTATTATATATTGTAAGAAGCAATTAAAGAAAAAATACAGTGTGGGGAAGGTTAAAAACATTTAACAGTCAAAGGACAAATGGAGTGAAAATGGACCTCAAGTCTCAAGCAGCACGTGCTCTTTGTTATAGCGTAAGTTGTACATTTACAGATTTGTATATATCTTCCATGTTTACCTCCAAACTACTGTTACATTAATTAAATTGTTGATGAAGCAATGCTTAAAACATTTTTTTCCTTTGTATACAATATATTTCACTGTTTAAAAGCCAAAGAGTACATCTTTACTGACAATGTAGAATCTATTCTTTTTTAGATACCCAGTGTAAGACCACTGCTCAAAAAGACTTCCAGTCAACACAAACAAATAAGAGCAAGTACTTTTCAGTTTACATTTGAATCAGTCATCAGCCCACATTTTCTGTCTGGTTCACTTTTCATGCCTTAATGGTGAATCACTTTCTTTATCAATAAACCATAAGGTTTGAATTTTTACCTGGAAAAATTTAGATACAAAGTTACAGTTTAATAAATTTATCTTTGAAAATAGTGGAGTTAACTTGCCTACTTGTCTTTACACTATTGATTACTGTGATTGCCTGTTACCTTTTCCTTTTCTTACAGTTATTAAATTGAAGCAGCCTTTTCCTACTAGTTTGCTGAATGCTATGTATATTGATGTTGACCATGATCACTTACTGACAGATAATTAACATTTTAAAAACCATTCCCAAAACATCATTCTCATCATTTAAAGTTGACCAAAAAAACCTCTTTCCATATCTTATTGCTTTTACATTTTTTACCAAAGAAAGCATGTAGTAACTGAATTCAGTGTTTTGTAAAACTTAATTTTCCTCTTTTATCTGCTTCCTTCCTCAGTGTATGCCCCTTCTTTTATTTCTGCCCTTTCCTCCTACTATTTTCATGTTTTTCTTCCCGTCATCTATCCCTGCTCTTTTCTATTCTAAAAAACAAACAAAAAAACCCAAAGCCAAAATAAAAACAAACAAACAAAAAAAAAAACAACCAAAAATCAAACCCAACCAACCAACTAAAGCCAAACAAGTGGACAGAGAGGAATGAAGTTGTCAGGAGCAAATGCATTTTGTGAAATAGCTGTTTTACAGTTCATCAATGTTAAACAGTGACTGGCTGTGTTGTATAGAAAATTTTAGGAACATCATTAATCCTGAATAGTTGTGTTTGGCTAAGGGGTGTTGTACAATAATGTTCAGTACCTAAAATCCATTTGTTCTCATACTTTTTCTTTCAATTTTCATCCATCTAGTACAATCATACTTCTCAGTTACAACAACTTTTTTATTGAAAACTTTTCTTCATGGGTCAGAGACATCCAGCTAAGGGTGAAGAATTTTTTTTAAACATCCTAAAAGAGTTAGTTCAAAAACCGTCTGAATCAGAAAGATGGAAACTACTCTGGTAATAAAGGTAAAGAAGACTTAAGAAAGATGTTCACTGTCTGTGAATTAGTTTGGCTGTGCGTATTTTTGCAAGCATATAAAGTGGAAAAATATAATTTTTGTCAATACTACCTGCAAGATATCTGATTACTTAACAATTATCTATGAAACCCTTTTTGTCCCAGAAGAACTTTGGTTATCTCTAGGTTTCTAATGACTGTTGGCAATGTAACTGTAAAAGCAACTATTTAAAAATGTTTACTAAATTGTTGTTAAGAAAAAACAATCAAAAAAAAAAAAAAAAACAAGACCAAGAGAAATAAAAAAAAAAACAACCCCACAAACAAACAAACCCTACCGAAAATGTTGTTGTACAGTTCGCTTGAGAAAATAGATAAACATAAATGCACATACAGGTTTAAATCTGTCAAATTATGCGCCTGTAGCTGGACAGAGTTGTTAAGGAAGGAATTAATGCTGTAGTAACTAAGTATTTTGCATCCTGGAACTGCTGAAATTTACCACCCCTGCATTACCCTTTTCAATCCACTGACACAGGGAGCAGTAGACCCTCCAAACAGGATTAACATATATTTTAATCTCACTGAGCAAAAAGTTGCTATTCAAAGTCACACCTTATACCAAATCTCCCTGTCTCCTTGCCCTCAGGCACTTAAGATAGAGTAAAATACATATCACCATGCAGGCATCAGTCAGAAAACCAGTCATAGACCAAATAATATGTGTCAGTCAAGTCAGCCTTTCTCAGAAAAGAAAGATTAAAAAAAAAAAGAGGAAAAACAACAAAGAAAACCCACCAAAATTGTAACATTTCTTCAATTTATCATACACTGTAGTACAGGTATAAGAACTGCAATCTTCTGCCAAATTCAAGCGAGAAGCATTTTATTTTTCCACCATAGAGAAGCATTCAACCACAGCAATGCAGTATCAATCTCTTTGTTTATGGGTATACACTGGAACACTTCACCAGCCGTGTGTGATCACACTGTGTCTTAGGATACTTCAAATCCAAGAGGTTAAGGTGCTCTACAAAGCCAGGTGGGAGCCCAGATGAATTCTTTATCTGAATAAAAGCAGAAACAGCATGTAAGCCTGGCGCAGCTGAGTTTTCTATACAGGGGTGAGGCATAAATGACTGTTGTGGAATGCTTGTGTTTTGTCTAGGGCTGTGATTTTAACAAGCTTATCTACTGGACCAAGCACTGCAAGAAGGACAAGCAAGGAGCAAGAGCTTCTTGTAAGCACTAACTTGAGAACTTCATGTGGAAAAAAGTTTTAGCATAAAGTTTGGATGAGCAAAAGATGTGGATCACCATCAACAAATTCTGCAGAAATGCGTGTAATTTTTTACCTCTGTCCTGGGTTCAGCAGTAGCAGTCATTTTTCTCTTTATTAGTAGCTGGTGCAGTGTTGTGTTTTTGACTTTCAGCCTGGGAACAGCGCTGATAACACCAATGTTTTTAGCTGCTGCTTAGTAATGTTTAGGCTGACCAAGGACTTTCTGAGTCTCATGCTTTGCCAGGGAGGAGAGGAAGCTGGGAGGAAGCAGAGACAGGACACCTGGCCCAAACTAACCAAAGAGGTATTCCATATCCACAGCATGTCATGCCCAGTATATAAACTGGAGCAGTTACACAGAAGAGTTAGATCACTGCTCGGGTCAGGCTGGGTATCGGTCGGTGGGTGGTGAGCAGTTGTATTCTCTTCCCTTGTTATTTCCCTTGTAATTATTATTATTGGTGGTAGCAGTAGTGGTTTATGTTATACCTTAGTTACTGGCCTGTTCTTATCTCAACTCGTGGGAGTTGCATTCTTTTGATTCTCCTCCCCATCCCTCCGGGAGCCGGAGCTCATTCTCTTACATAGTCATTGCTGGAGGCTTACAGGATTCTGTAATGTATATTTCTAACTACCATTGAGTTACACATATACATTGGGTTGTTCTTTGTGTAATTTCATCCTGTAAATATAAGTTTAGAATCAGTTCCTTTTATTCTGTTTTGAAAAGTTGCAGTAGTGGGGAAACATGCATTTAGTGCCACTTAGCTCAAGGCAATGATGTCACAAATTACGTGGGAACCAAATATAGCTAATTACAGTTTAACCTTCTGTACCTCTGAAATTCTTTAAGAGCTTCCACAGCTCCTGCTGTATGATAATTCTTTTTCTAAGAATGTATCTGGCTTGGGAAAGTTTGTGGTTTTGCTTTGGTTTTGTTTTTACTTGGGATGTCAGATCAACTAGAAGAAAGTAGAGATTTAGGAAATAAAGGAGAGTTAAAAACAAAGAAAGTCATAACAGTCTACTACTAGTGACCCAATAGCAGAAGTCAAGCATATTGATCAGTTTAAGGATATTCACGTTTAACATCTAGGTCAGTGGCTGAGTTTCTTCAAGTGAAAATCAAACCCACAGAAATAAAATCTTCAACACTGTGTGAAGGTTCTTGAGTCATAGTGACTTGAAGCAATTCTGATCACTTGAGGGATATTAAACACAGCACAGCTGAGGTTCCCTGTCAACTAAAGGAAAGAATTTTTTCCAGTGAAAAAAAAAATGGTGAACATGTCCTAGGAATGAGGAACAGAATTGTTACAAAATCAATTAGATGGAGAAGGTTCTACAGGTTTCAATTACCAGCAGCTCAGAAATGTTTGGGAATGTGATGGTGGAAAGCAACTTGGGACAGTCAAACTATGAAAGAAAACAAAGAAAAATACAAGGAAAAAAAAGAGAAAATGAAGAAGGAGGAAAGGAAAGGTGAGAGGGAGGGAGAGAGGGAGGAAGTAAGGAAATGAGGAAAGGAAAAAGAGAGAAAGAGGAAGGGAGGAGAAAAAGGTAAGCAACATTTTTTTTAAAAAAACTAATTAATGAGCTCAGATTGAGTTGAGATAATTTTAATGGCAGAAGTGTAGGTTATTTCCATGCAAAAAGAAAAATAAGCCAGGAAGATAAGAAACCATGTAATCATGATAAAGCCACATAAGAGAAATCATTATGAGGAATTATGCAATCTTAATTATGAGTACTTCAATTCCCTCAAAACCAAACAAAATATAAACGAGCTAAGCAAGCAAACAAAAACCCCACAGAATTAGAATACTAGGTTTATGATACACAATATTAACACTTATCTATAAAGCCAATAATCTGTACACTCAAAGCACAAAGAGCAGTACAAGGGGAAGGAAATAGGACATATTCTGTGTGGGATACATCTTACCTAAATTTAGCTATCAGAGATTAAAATTCTAATCAGAGACAATGGCAAAGGAAGAACACATCCAGGAAATAACTCTGTTCACCATTCTTATGAACAGATAATTATCCCTTTCTCCTAGCTGCAGAGGGAGTCCAGATCACCGAAATCTATAGATTAAGCATTTATGTTTTAAATATCCACAAACACCGTAAATTGTTATTAAAGCCACTCTCTGTAATTACTTAACTAATAAAAGAAAGACTTACAGAAGGAATACAGAAGACTTAATTTCCTGTTCTGTGATGAGAGTAGTTGATCCCAAGGAGACGGAATTGATTAAAGCCATTTGTGCTTCTTGGTTCATTGTCATCAGACACTTAAAAAAGATATCACAATGGCAAAGACTAGCATTTTTCTTTCAATAGAAACAGGATGTATTAGAGAGTAGGTAAGACAGATATTTTCAAGTTGGCTAGGTGTGATGAAATTCACTATATCACAGTCTGAGAGTAATCCCAGAACCATTTGCACTTGTCTTTGAGAATTTATAGAAAACGCGGAAATCCAGAAGTGTAAAGATAGTGCCCACTATCAAAGTGGGAGGTAAAAAAGAAGGAAGAAAAAGGAGAAAAGGAAATTATTGTCCAATCAACTTATTTCTATTTCCAGAAAAATGTTGGAACAAACCAAGAGCTTTATAACCACCTAGAAGTTAACAAGGAGATCAATATAGATGTATGTATTTATCATGATCTAGGCTCATGAAGATAATCTGATTGTTACCACAACAGGGAAACTGACCTTGGGGGTTGCAGAGAATTTGTAAATACTTTTGCATTACTAAAACTTCTAACACTGTCTCAGGCAACATATTTTTTTATATATATATATTTTACAATTTTGATAAAAAATAGAATGAGAAGGCAAATTTGCAATTTACAGTAGGCTAAGATTATTTACAAGCATGGCCTCTGCCATGCTTGGAATTTGAAATGATCGCAGTCAAATGGAGGAAAAATTTGAAGAACAAAAATGCACTTCAATATGGGCAAATGACTTCAGCAGAAATAATCAACTGCCATAAATGCAAGATTAGAAATTATTAGACATCTGTTGGAAAGAACCCAGGCACTTAATGGATCACAAACTGAACATGAATTAAGCACATTCTTGAATATGTAAACCAGATTATTGTTTATGAGGCACGTGAAATGATGTTTTGTTTTATTCAGCAGTGGCATGATCTATGCCAAGCAGAATTTGCCATAGTTTAAGAAGAGTGCAACACAGATTGGCAGGATTCTGAGAAGAATAATGAAAATTGTTAGACTTGTGAAAAACTGACTTAGGAAGACAAGTTAAAGACTAGACAGAGAGAACATGCAATGATAGTTACATGTTTAATAAAAGTGTCATAAAAATACAGTGGAAAGAAAATCTGCCTTTTGTAAATTCTGTGTAGATGATCCTCTGTGGGCACCATGTATGTGTTTAGTTTAACTTAGAAGTGCAAGCTTTCTACAATACTGAAACATAGGAATGTATTTTGGTGGAAATTATAGAAACTCCCCTGTTGAAAGTTGAAGAAGTAACTGTCAAGAATGGTAGAATTATAGTTGATTTTGCTTTGTAATAATATGTGATTTCTTATGTTGAGGTATTTCCTTTAATTTCTGTTATGAGACTTGGAAATGAATCACAATTTATTGCTAGGCTTGCTTTCTGTTAATACAAGGGCATATCTTCTTTTCCTATTATTTGTTTTGGTGCTTTGCTTGGACAATTCTTTATAATGTACTTAATAGAATTTTTTTTGTAGATAATTGTCCCTTTTATTTGAGAGCTAAAGAGCTAAGACAAAATTTTGAAGGGTTTTATGAAAAGGGGTAAAGAAAACAAAGTGATACTTGGTGCACAACAATGTGCAATATGGCATTTTAAAACTGTGTTTTCAGAGTCTACATTAGACAAATTGGAAATGCTATATTATATTTTAAATACCAATTTTTAAGTATTGTAATGTCTTGTCTTAGTGACTTCGGTTCATTGGTTGCAATTGGTGAATAATACAACAGAACAACACTGCCTGAAATAGCAGTCATGAACTTCAGATATATATAGTAACACTAAGTGTTAGATTTGGCCTCCTATTTTTTAATAAACTCTACCTTCAGTGTCAGTTTTCCACATGCAGATTTTTTATTCAGCTGTAGAATTCAGTTACCTGCTCTGCACCCCCATAAAAGGAAATATATCAACTGTTATGAAGGACTTTTTAATGGAAGCTGATGAAATGCTTCCTTCATTAAGCGGGGGGTGGGGAGGAAGGAGGAAGAAAGAATATGATGTCTGTATTATTGTTGGCAGTACAAATTTAATTAAGAATCGCAAGATGCTAATTTGGAGATATTTCAGTATTTTGAACATTTTGAAGTCATGTGTGTGACTAAAGCCTTCGTTTTCAGCTGATCTCTATTCCAGCATGTTTTTCTTCTAGCAATTATCAGTAAAGAGAAAATGACACTATTCACACACAGGAATTATTTTACTGCTCAATCCGCAAACTGTACCTGATTTGCTAAAGGTTCTTTAGTGTCAATAACATCAGTAGATAGATAACAACTAGGACAGATAAAAATGAAATTCTTTATTGCCATGAATTTCATTTATAACATAACAAGTAGTCTGTACATGTTAGGATTTTTTTTCTACAAAGTTTTATTTTATGAAGTTTTTTTCTAAGAGATTCCTTTTTTGTCAATTAATTTCTGTCAGCTTACCTTGTCTTCAACTGGGAAAAGCAAATAAAAGGAAAAAGGGAAAATTAACTTAGGAAAAAATCTTTTAGTAGCAAAGTCATCTGTGTCTGGAACTGATGTTGTGGAGAATATGAAACAGACCCTGTTTCTGGTTAGGAAATGCAATTGTTTATTACCCGAAGGCCCAGGGTTGATATAGGCTATACAAAGTACTGGCGTATATGAACGGCTAATACAATTGGTTAGCTATCACCACGCACGTGGGTGTTTTGGCTTCTTCATTGGTGGATATCTTGCTCACTGATTGCCTTGATTGGATGCCTGCTTCTCGCTTCCTTCTTATCCTGACTACCTTTCCCTGCAATACTCCCAGAACTTTCCCAGCAACATTCCTCTGCTATCTCAAAGCTTTCCCAGCAGCTAGTCTAGCTCATAAATCCATCGCATCAAGGTCCTTTACACCCACATGGTGTGACATGTTCTTCTGAGCTATCAGCAATAATACACAACAATTCCCAAGACTTAATAAACATCTTTCACTGTTACACTGCAAAAATGGATAGAAAGGTGTTTAAAACCATAATTCTTCTTCTATTAATAGGAAATCTTTGAAGAGGATGGCCCAAAGGACAGAGGTCAGCAGCAAGGCAAGTATATTATTCTTTAAAGCGTCCTTTAAAATTATATATTTATAATAAATTATTTTCTTGCTCTCATTTCACTTTAATTTGGATAATTTCATAATCTTGCAAGCTCATGTTCAGCCACTGAGCAAGTGCTAATTGTTATCTGAAAGTGTGCTATAAATATGCAACAGTTCTCTCTGAAGGACAAGGGATAAACAGTGTGTTGTTTCTTCTGCAAACTAATATGAAGTGCTCTTATTATCTGATTTAAGAATGCACGAGCATATTTTTAGGGTTTTTTTTTGTAAAAAAGTCTATTTGAGAACTCTGTATTTTAGTTTCTTTATAGCACTTCAATTTAGCTTCCCAATGACAAGCACAAATCATTTGTATGTTTAGCAAAGTAAAAGTGAAAATGTCAGTAAACTAAAGCCAAAAAATTGGTTCCGTCTATGCTTGAACAGTAGGAAGTTTAACCAGGGATACGATCAATTCAGCTCCAGCTTCCTTGGAGAACTCTGACCCCTCAAATCAGACTTGCCTTCTCTTGATGGGTCAGTGCTGAACAGACATTACTTGTCTCTGCTTCATGCAGCTATTAAAGAAAGAAAACAACACTTCCTCAACAGGGCTCCTTCAAAATGAAATCTCTGCAGATTGTACAGTCATGAGATGAACACATTTCCCCACTGCTTCACAGAATATGAAATGATTGCAGTTAGTTCAAGTAAAGTCTGCAGAGTTTTTTTAGCGAGTATCTTATAATCAAAACTTTTGCGTACTGGGTGACTTATAAAAAAACATTTTGTTTGAACGAAGAGGCAAACTGCTGTTTATTCCCCATTGTAATCCTTGAAATGGGCTTTTGAAATTCTTCTGCATTTAAAATGAGTGACAGTCATTCACCTGTTTGTTTAGTTTCAATTTCACATTCAGAAAAGTCGATAGATGACATTTGAATAAAATGCTCCCTAAAGTTCCTTTAAAGAACCTCTAAGCATGTAAAATCTTCTAAATTGTGGATTTTTAAGAGCTCACTTGTATAAGAGATATATATATAAAGCCTAATTTTAAATGATTTAGGGTGTGAGTCCTATTTGTGGAATGTTTTAGTTTATGCAGTGAGTCTGCCAAGCCAATTTTCAGAACCTGAGCTTTAGTACAAAGTTGTATCCTCTTTTCTGAGACTGACTACAGCACTCTAGATGCTTATGCACCCAATAATTTTAACACGTGTTGTGGCACAGGTATGTTAACATGTTGCAACAACACTATAGTTAACCTTACTCCCCACAAAACACATCTGAAAGAGAACTTATTTATTTGTACTTTGCATTTGGAGTTACGGGATGTGACGAAAACTTACTGTGAATGTCTACAAGTGCTTGAATTAAATCTGGATTGGAATATGGAAATAATCTCCTACAACAACCAGTGAAAAGGAAAATAAAAAAGTAAGAAGCAAACTTTGGATATGAATCATGAGGACATTCAGCCTACCACTAAAGAACACTAGAGTTCATAACTGGAAATGTACACTACATAGGTAACTCAAAATGAGATATTTGTAAATCAGTGAGTTTGAATTCTGAGCAGAAAAAAATCTTACTTTGCTATTTGTGATAATGACAAATGTATGACTGTAGAAAAGTCTTTGAAATGGATTTTATTGGTGGTCAAATATCTCACCATTCAAAAGTTACATTTTATTGACGTATTTTATAGACATTATCATAATTCTCTGCATCCGCCAATTAATAAGATGAAATTGTGTTCATGAAATTATGCGACTTCTTTAAATCAAGGATTAAAAGATATCATGATCATACAACATTTTGTTTTTAATATTTCAGGTTATTTAAGCACAATAACATGCAACAATGATTCCTGAGGTAGGAAAGGAGCAAATTTTGAGAGCTAAAATTATATTTTTCCTGAGAAGAAACAGTATAATTTAAGCATTCTATCGCCAGTAATTTGATTTGCTGTTCATTATAATAACAACAATAATAACAAATTCAATTGCTATTAATGGAAATGTCATATGCACTTTCATAGAGGTTTTATTGTAATTCAGTATTAATCAGGGCATCATTAAAATAAAGTGTTATAATCTAATTTGTATTTATTCAAGCATAAAGGCAAAAAAATCTATTATGATGCGCTGTACCATTTTACAATCAGTCCCTTTAGTAAAACAATTTTGCTATATAGTTGTGTCTTTTTCTTACATTATAGTGGAGTAACAGTGTACCATAATGTGCTAATTCGCATCATATATATCCAGTGCTCTGTTGCAATAGCAAGGTTAAATTTGCTCACTGCTTTCCTTACAAAAGAATCCCTGAAAAATCTTCAAGGTTAAAGAGTGTTTAGCTCTCAGGACTATGGTGCTTCCCATCCATAGTACAAGAGTATTTTTATTTGAACAAGTTATCTTTATTAACAGAAATAATTGACTAAAATATAGGTTGACATAGCAGCTTCTAACTTGTGAGAGGGGCAGATTTCTGAGGGTAGTGAGGCACTGGAACACACTGCCCAGAGAAGCTGTGGATACCTTATCTTTGGAAGTGTTTAAGGCCAGTTTAGCTGGGACTTTGAGTGACCTGGTCTAATGGAAGGTGTCCCTGCCCGTGACAGGGAGGGGTGAAACTAGGTGATCTATAAGGTCTCTTCCAACCCAAACCATTCTATGGTTCTATGAAATTACCTCTAAGATGTTACAAGACTCAGGATTATGTAGACTTCTGGATTATTCTGGATTTTTGAGGAGTCTGGCTTCTGCAGCAGATCCCAATCTTAAATTATGTTATTCTCATCAGTTTAAGGCTGGGAACTCTTGGGCTGTTTGAAGGGGAATAGAGGGAAAATAAAATGAAGAATGAGCAGATATCTAGAACTAGCAAAAGAAAGCAGTGTATAAAGACGTATATCTAAAGACAATAAAAGAGCACATTTGTGAACTATTAAGGCTATTTAGTATCTCTTAAGTTTTCCTGGACCCCGTCACAGAAAAGCTTTTACTCCACAATGCTTTTTAATGATAATTTAAGATGCAAAAGCAGCTCTTGACATGAAGTTGGGTCTCATATCTCTTTACAAATGATTCTGTTTCCATCTATAGGCCAATAAAACTTAAATACTTGTCCAAAAATCTTACTCACCTTCAAAATGATTGATAAAATATTGCTTAAGATCAGCCAGAACCCAGGATTCTTGGCTGGATAGTAAAAATCCTGGGCCTGAAGCCCTTCAAGCCATAAATCCATTTCAGTTATGTCTCCTGTGTTGTATTTGTCAGACTTTTTTTAAAAGAAGACATTTCAGAAGAATCATTCAAGAGGAGTGAGCATAAAGGATGGTGTGTTAAAATCATTAGGTGATTTAGGTTGCAGGGTAACTGTGAAAGTCATCTGCTCCTACCCTCTGCTCAAAGCAGGGTCAACTACAA
This sequence comes from Brotogeris chrysoptera, assembly GCA_030323915.1. Classification (NCBI taxonomy): domain Eukaryota; kingdom Metazoa; phylum Chordata; class Aves; order Psittaciformes; family Psittacidae; genus Brotogeris; species Brotogeris chrysoptera. Next base: position 16,685 of record JARCZZ010039896.1, read on the forward strand.
ACTTAGAGCAGGTAGCTCTAGGTCATCTTGTCCATCTGAAATCTGAGTATTCAGTAACAGAGACCTCACAGCATCCCTAAGCACCCTGTGCATCTCAGTGAAAAAGTGTTTCCTCAAACCTGCATGCAATTTCCCATGTTCAGTTTGTGCCTCTCAGCTCTTGTGAACCTCTGGGATATGTTCTGGCTTCATCCTTCCTGTAACCCAGAACCCACTAGGCAGCTAGCACAGTATTAAGGCCCCTCTCAGCCATCTGTTTCTTGGTCTGAACAAGCCCAACCCTCCTAGAGTTCCTTTGAATACCATGTATTCTATCCCCTATGCATCTCTATGGCCTACCACTGGTCATGCTCCAGTTTGTCATCTGTCCTTCACTGGGGAAGCCTGAACTGGTCATAGTACTCATGATACATTACCGTAAGTACCAAGTAGAGGCAGTTAGTAATTTGCATTGACCTTTCAGCCATTTTCTTAGTAACAAAGGGCACACTGCTGGCTCAAATTCACCTTGCCGTAAACCAAGACACCTAGGTCCTTTTCTGCAAAACTGTCTTCTTCCCAGCTGCACCTCAGCCTTTACTGACACATGGCATTATTCCAATTTGCCTTTGTTTAATTTCACAGAGGTTTCCATTGCAAATTTCTCCAGCCTGTTGAGAGCATACTGAATGGTATTCTTGCCCTCCAGTACCTCAACTGCTAACACACCTGTGTTTGATATTGTCTGGGAATTTGAAAAGAGTGCACTGCATTCCATCATCCAGATCAACAACAAGAAATAATACTGGCCCCTGAATTAAATCCTGAAAAATGTTACTCTTAACTGACCACCAGTGGGACTTCAAACTGCTGACCACAGGCAATTGAGCCCAGTAGTCTTGCCAGATTTCCCGATAACCTGAAAACCTTACATGCCCACCTTGGCTACAAGAATGCTATGGGAGCATGTCCATATGTTGCTCTTTCCAGCACCTTGCTGAAGTCAGTCAAAATGACACCCAACTACTCGTTTCATCAGAGATGGTTATCATGTTGGTCATGTGTGATTTGTCTTTGATAAATTCATGATTGGTCATGCCACTGTTTTTTCAAAGATGGCAGAGAAAGGCTTTGCAATGTTGTTGGTGAGCTCCCTCTGCACCCTTGAATGCATCCCATCCAGACTCCTATACCCCGTTTGACTATGTGGTCCCTAGTCATTCTCTTTATAGCATGGGTAGTGCTTCATTCTTCCAAGCTTTGCCCCTAAGCACAGGGACCAGGGAACCTTAGAACAAACCCTGACTTTAAAGAAAAGGGTGGGGCAGGGGGGGAAGATACCTCAAACTTTTCCTTGTTCTTATTCTTCATTACACCCACATATTTGCTTTCAACATAACTGAAAAAACTTTTTTCTTGCCATGCACTTCATTAATCGGTATCATGCCCAGCAACATGTCTGTATTCTTTCTGGATAGCTTCTCCTGCCTTTCACCTTTTCTATGATTCATTTTTGCATCTGAACACAGGTTCATGGTGAATCGAAGCAGGCTTTTGCCAGGTCTGTTGGGTTTTCTGCAGAGCAGATTGTTCCTGCACTCTGTGGAGGCTCTCCATGGAGGAAGATGCTATGCCTATGCACATACCTGAAAAAGGGTTCCAGGTGCAGGCCTAATGTGAGATTTCCATGGCACCAATCTGTACAGTAAATAGGTCAGGTCTGTAGAGTCAATCAGCCTTTAGTTTTCAACTAATGAAATGAGAAAGAGAAATGAGGAGAAAGGGGAAGTCACGTTCCCCAGCTTTTCCTCTTTTGAGGACACTGAGATCAGCGTTCCCTAACCATTCTATGATTCTATAATTTGCAGATGTGAATTTGGGATAATTACAGGCTAGACTTCCCACTCTGAGACAAATTCTGCTAGTTCATACTATTAAGCCCCATCTGTTTAGGTACGTTCTTCACAGGGAGTAATGAGGTACTCAATAATAAGCAGTCATCTTAAGATCATAGATTGGCATAGGAATAAATGTTTTTAAGTCCATTATTTTTCTAATGGTGCACTATTAAGTTATATAACCATCATCTTCAGTTCTACTGCCTCCTTATTGATTTGAAGTGTGGATTTCAAGCATATATGTATGCATATATACAGTGATAGATCTCAGCTGGTGTGCTGCTTCATTCTAGTCACAAACATCAAAGGGAGTTTTTGAATTAATGTAAACCATTAGTAAATCAAAAAAGCAATTCAGTGCAACACAGCAGGGAGAAGATGCAATATCCACAATACTGGAAAAGTACTTAAAGAAGGGCAGTTAAAAGCTAGGGAATTCAGAAAGACGTTTTAACAGAATGGTCTAATAAAGATCAGAGTTTTACTGAACAATAATAAAACCCAGAACTGAACAAAAACAAAAAAAAAAATCCAGCAGACATCTCTAAAAGCATGTAAAGCAAAATATATTTTACACCACACTCTCCCAAACAATGCAGCTGATTATAACATTGGTCAAGAATAGATCTCAGAATTTTATGCTGTTCTGTGCCTTAAACCAAAAAGCACACCCATGCAGGTACCTAAGCAATGCAGCATACAACTTTCAGCCAGCTAACTCTTAAGTACATGTTCCCAGAACTTCGGTTAGGCACTTGGCTATCACTATGAAGTATACAGAAAAGCTCTTATCTTGACATTGCATGCAACATTTCCAACATGCTGCATAGGTAGCCAGGGAAAGGCAGAAGAAACAGTAAAGGAGGTAACTTCTAAATCCTACATTTTAGAGATTAGATTGGAACTGGAATGTTTTAATTTCAATCAGAACTGCAAAGAGGATTTCCTGTATCCTTGGAATACACCATCAGGAATTGCTTTTAACAGGAATACTCTTAATAAGTACTGAATAATATACCTTTTGGGGGGTTTTGTTGTTTGGTTTTCTTTGGGGTTTTTTTTGTTTGTTTTTTTTTTAGCACAGACACAAGCCGAATGTTGTGATATTTTAAGTTCATCTGCAAGATACTGCTCAAACTTTCCAGTCCTCACAGAAACAGGTGCCATTAATAGGTCTCTCACTGGCTTTATGCAGCATTAATGCACTCCTTGGTTGCACTCCTCAGTTCTTGCTTCCCTAAATACACCTTGGAAGCTGGCTGGGTGTCAGTGGATGATTTATGCTTCTCACAACCGTGTTTACAGTCTCCTGAGAAGGCACATAGCTTCACTATGACCAAAGTAGAACTTCTACTTTCTACTCAGAATCCTCTTCCTAACCAATAATTCAGAAATCAAACCAAAACTTATCTGGAAAGCATTGCTAGGTGCCAGGAAAAGCGGTGTTTTGACTAATAAAAAAGATGAACAAGAAGTCAAAAGAGACACTAGGGATCTCTGCATGCTCCTTAGCAGAGCTAGACATCTTCTTTAGAAGCTGATGGCTACTTCGCATACAGTTCTTCAGAGACTGGCCAGGTCTTTTGTTGGCAATTGGCCTTTACTAACAAAAGTGGCAGATGAATCAGTGAATTAAATTTAAAAATGTTCATTTCAACAAGTAACTCTTGACATCTAATTTCATGGCATAGCACTTTCTTTCAGTGGTGTCATAGAGACATTGAAGAGATACAGGTATGTTCTTTATCTCAAGTCTCTGGTGCTTCTGAGAGAAGCTAGTAATCATCAATCTTTTTGAGTTATGCTAGTGGAAAATGAGTAGAAATATTGATCTGACAAACATTTAACTGACTTACATAGGAAGATAAGCAATACTTTCTGATCCACTGAGACAAACTATGCAGGTTATGATTACAGACAACTTGACTGTGTGCATGACCATCAGAGGTTTTATTTTTGTGTCATAAAAGTGATTGCTATGCTGACTTGAACTGACTGTAAAGCACTCAAATTTAGATCTTGCATAACACCATGTGTTCTTAGAGCTTAATATTACTCTTTGTCAAAGAAGGAGAATTTTCTTAAAAAAGAACACAGATAAATAGATCAGTGAGTCTGAGAGCTGACAGATAACTTAGGAAGAAAAGTTACAAAATATGACAGTTTTGTACTAGGTAAGCTGTAGCTTGGCTGTTCTTACTTATTAGCAACAAATCAGAACTAAATTATTATAACTAGCAACAAATTAGACTTTGAATATATGCCCTTTTCATATGTATGTGTTGAAAGTTAGGTCATATAGTGAGCTATTCTACTCTGCTTCTATTTTTTGATTCAGCAAATTTGCAAAACAAGATAGTTATAAATCCTTACAAGAACTATGCACCTATTCTGGTTACAGCCCTCTATACCTTTGAGGGACAGCATATAGACTGTGATTCCCAGCACTGATGGTGCACCACTTTGCTTGCTGGTCTTGAATTCCAGCCACACTGAAGTACAACTGGAACCCATACACTTAAAGTGGTACTATTGCTACAAAGCAGCAAGGTGCTAAATGTCACTTTGAGAACAAGACTGATGTATGCTTCTGTTTGTGTTTTTTGTTACTCCACCAAGTACTCCAATTTTCTTTCTATCCTCTTTTTTTGGGGGGGAGAAAATAGTCTGCAGTGTTTTAAATATAAATTATTCTCCCCTGAGCAGCCAGCATACAATCAAACAAAAAGTAAAATCACCATCCTTGGGATTTCACTTCCTGTTGTTTTAACTTTCTTTCAGTTATCATTACCAGCTCATGAGGAAAGAGTTGGTAGTCAAATAAACTAACAGGTTGCTGACATTTCTGTCAATATCTACCCAAGAGCTTTTTCCACCTGACTGACTGGTTAATTTTAGCTGGAAATGCATTTTTGCTTCTCTGCTTGAAAACTTAAAAAAAGGTCTAAGTACGTTTGTCTTTTATATTCCTCTCACTGCTTCATTTCAAGGAATCCAAACATCAGAAGAAGAAACTGTTCTCACATTATCCAGGAGTCTTTCTAATCTGTAGTAAATAAAAACAAGGGACAGTTGTTCCCCCTCACAACTCTCTTCCTTGCTGTAAGGAAATTAATAAACTGTCTGTTAAGGAATTATGTCTACATTTTTCCAGGTTCAGGTCTCGATAGCGTAACTTGCTGATTTCATGTGAGAGGAACTCCTGGACAGAATATTGGGAAGGTTTCCATAAATCTTTGACCCTTAGAAACGACCACTCAGAGGGAGCTAGATCTAAAACAACAGTAGAAACTCTAGAAACACAGCACAAAGTGCAAAGTATTTCTCTTCCTTTTTCTTTTTTCTGTGGTTTTGTTTTGTTTGGTTTTGTTTTGTTTGGTTTTGTTTTGTTTTTTTTTTGTTTTGTTGCTTTGGGGTTTTGTTTGTTTGTTTGGGGATTCTTTTGGTTTGTTTTTTTTTTTTTAGTTTCTCTTTTTTTGGCATAAGGATTTCATGCTGTTCTCCAGGAGAGAATTAAGAAAAAAATCTTTACCAAAACCATGTTGCATAGACAGACTAATTTATCTCAAAATTGAGAGAAATATTAACTTTCATTCCAAACTTTTTCTTCTTGTGCTTTCATGCTGTAAGTCATTTAGCCTTTTTTTACAAGGCTAAAAAAACAGTCTCACTCCCATGACTAACAGTATTATTGATATCCCTTTTTAGCTAGCAGTCTCCACTCTTAGTATTGTGTCTCCTTTAATATTACAGATCATTTTTGACTGAGATCATATTTATGCAATATGTAAAGAAGTAAAATCATTAGGCATACATTGCATAAGGGTGCTCTATCCAAACCATATTGTAACCTAAAGGAATATTGCCACTCCTGCAGAAACAGGAAATGAAATCTGGCAAAAAAATAAGGGACATTCACTATCAAGGAAGTGTTAAATTTTGATTATACAGGGGAAAAAAAGTCAAGGTTTTACATAGATGTAGGCTTATATTTGCAGTTTCCTTGCTATGGAAATAAAACTGATTATTTTTTGCTTTGACAGGGTCCTTTTAACTGAATCTTCTTTTTCCTGATTATTCCTCCTTTATATATTTAACTTCTTCATAACCATTATTTAAAGCAAGTTGTTATGAATAAGAATGGAAAAATTGAGTGCTTTGAAGATATTGTCATCTTAATAACTTCATTCTAGTTTTACAGATTTTAAAAATCTACAAATAAAAGAAATATAAAGTGAAAGATATAAACAGGCTGACAAGTGCATGACAATGACAGATACTGAACACTACATTCCTTTTGGTTATATTTCTAAGTAGCACTATCAATCAAAAATTCTTTTATGCAAGACTGATGTCAAATGCACATACAATAACAAATTTGACAAGTATGGGTTTTTTACACTGCTATGCCTTTGTCATATACTGTGTGGTTTTTTTTAAGTCACTACTGGCAGATTCTGTTATTTATCCACTTAATTGGCCCATGAACCACTGCAAAGTATCAATTTTGGTACTCAGTCAAGACTTTAAATGTGCAGCCCGGATTATGGTTCTGTTATCTGTGTGATTATTTAGAAATTCATACAAAACTAACCTTAAATTCTTGAGTATTTGTGTTTTTGTTTTGTGTTTGTTTGTTTTTTTTTTTAAACTTGAGCATATTTTTCTGGCAGTAAATGTGACAATTTCTTACACATTAGAATTAAGGGTCAGTGATTAATTGTAGTAAAGTGTCCACAGAAAATCTGAAACTGATTAATTTTCCTGAATGTATCTTACATCTCTTTCCTCCCCATGGTGTGTGTATATCACGTTCTGCCAGTGCACCTTCTCTTGATGTATGACCCCATGTGCCAGAAACAGCTGGTGTTTTTATTTTGCATAAGAGGTCCAAAACTGAGGAGGAGACAGAAGGGAGGCTGGTCAGGAGAGAGAGAGACTAAGTATGTTGTATTGTGACACATGAGGAGGAATTATCCTAAAGGGGATTTGCACCAACAGAAGAGTAAGTTGGAAAGAAGCTAGTAGCCCTATCACTCCCAGGAAGACTACACTTTATTCGGTAAATCAATCAACAAATTGTAACATGGGATAAAGAAGCAGATGAAAATGCTTTTTAGGGGTATTATGTATGTTGGCTGAAACAGCCAAATAGGTAAACTTGTGAAACATTCAAACAGGACTTCTTAACTAACGATTAATCAAGAGCCTCAAACAGCATTGAAAGGAAACACTGCCATTGTGTAATATTTAGGAAGGACTAATTTTAACCTATTTGTTGACTTTGAAAGATGGTGGCTGAACTATAATCTCAAAGGAGAAAAATACCAGAATCATGTATGTTTGAGAATGAGTATCTTCCGTGCAGGTTTAAGCATTAAATTTTGACACATTCAAGTTAGAATTTTCAGTCATTAAACAAATCTGAACACAAACACAGACGACCAGTGCTGAAGTTATAGCCAATGAGACCTAAAAACTTTTCTACAAATTATTTAGAGAATGGTCTGTCATCTGCAGGGAACGACTGTAGGTTGCTGGGATTGCGTGCAATCAAGGGTCAAGGGAAATGGCAGAAGGAGGACTCCATTGTTTCAGCTTTCTCAGGTATCAGAAAGAACACAGAAACATGAGGTGGTGAATGCACAGAGTGGATATCTAAATGCCTGAAACTCCTTTATCAGGTATAAATAGGAAGTTAGGCTCTACAGTGCTTATCTGAGTGAACAGAGCTGCTGAACTTTCTCTCCTGAGCCTTTAGTCAAACCATGAGGCTTTGAAAACCACAAGCTAGTTTTCTCAGTACAGAATCTGAATGAAGGTAAAACCACATCAGGGAAAAGACAGTGAATTTTTCTTTTATATTTAACTATTATATTCCTTCTGTGGAAAACACTCTTGGCTAAGTTATAGAATCACAGAATCATAGAATAGTTAGGGTTGGAAAGGACCTTTAGATCATCAAGTTCCAACACCCCTGCAAGGGGCAGGGATTCCTCACACTAGACCATGTAGCCCAAGGCTCTGTCTAACCTGGCCTTGAACACTGCCAGGGATGAAGCATTTCCCACTTCTTTGGGCAACCTGTTCCAGTGCCTCACCACCCTCACGGTAAAGAATTTCTTCCTTATATCTAACCTGAAGTTCCCCTATTTAAGTTCCCTTGTCCTCTCGCTCTGGACACCAGTTTCACATAGGAGCCAAGCTATGGCTCCAGTTAGGTGCCTGAGCCCAGGAATCATCACCTTTCTCTTCCTTGCTGGTTTGCTGGCTCTTGTCCTCCATGTTGGTGTGGTATATCACTTTCTTAGCAGACAACTTTCTTTGCTTATGCTATAGAAATTGGAAATGCCTAATTTATCACTGGTAATTCTGTTCAGTGGCATGTATGGTTACTTCTGTTTGTGCTATGTTAAGTACAAAAGTATTTAAGTTTATTTTGGTTCTGACCTTCATATACTGATAGGTAACACCAAATAACTCCCCGAATTCAGCATGTATTTCCCTTAATTCCTTAAATTCAGCATGCACTCCAGGTACCTACCTCCAAACTATAACAAAATTTTCTTTATTTGTTGTAAAAACACTAGGTAGCATGCAAGTAATTTTTTTCTGTTTCTTTGGATGTTCTATAGAATTTACTGTACATATTTATTTGAAGTTCTTACACAGAATTTACTTATCAGAACTTAGCACTGTCTATATCTTGTTCTGAATTCAGACCAACCCCTGTAAGAAATATCACTCATGTACGTCTGGTTTCATTTATGTTTCCTGTCTGCTGATATAATGCCATTATGTTCAGCCTCACAATATTGCAAAATAAAGTTTAAATTGAGACAAAGCAAACAAATCATGGTTCATTGACATTTAAAAGCAGTTAGTTACAAATAAACATCTTGTCCAGCCAAACCCTGCAGGACTCACTACACGTCTAAGATAGTGCCCCAAATTTCAGGAGAAGCAGAGTTTCTCCTAGGAAACTGTAGCAGAAGCAGAAGCCTGTGGCGCCCATAAAGTTTGAAACCAAGTAAGGTATAGTAAGCATGTTTGTTTTGAACTCAGACATAAGCACACTAAAGCAGGGCAATCTGTGACTGTATCTAAGAATTCTGTAAGATTAAAGAGTGCTAACAAAATTTTGCAGCACAGCTAAACATAAATATATAAACAAGACATGGCCACAAAGCAGCTAGCAGACATTTGTGGCATAACTGCACAACTATGTTCAAGTAGTAAAACCTGCAAGGTAACAGCTAAGGATTTACAGCAGGAGAGAGAAATGTGAGGTGAAACCAAACTAATCCTACAGAATAAGCGGGACAGATGTCTGATAGAAATAGAATGATCCTGCAAAACAAGCAAGAAAGATGCCCGACAAAACAAAAGCATGCCCTTGTCCCCAAAATAAGATGCATTATTTCAAGGGCAGACGAGATCATCCCTGTTTCCTCTGAGAAGGGGATGAAAAGCGTAAAGCATCAGCAATGAGAGAAGCTTATTGGCCAAAGCAACAATGACCATTAACACTAGCTCCTCATTGTCAGCTCCCTGGTTTTCTAAGAGTAAAGACTGACTGTTTTGAATATGTACTGATAAAAATTGAAAGTGATTAAGAGCTAACCGTTAGCAATGTGGCATTAATAACTGTCAATCAAGTATTGATCTGCTGAAAGTAGCCTGATTCATTAATCTTTCAAACACTCCATAATAGTAATTAATTTCCTAACTGAAACATAGGCATATGCATATATGATACATATCTCCATCTATATATGTAATATTTGTAAATGCATATATACAATGTGCTATATTTATATATATACAGCCACACATACATTCAGTAGTAACAAAAACATTTGGAGATATGCCCTCTCAAATATCCCTTTCAGGGTATCTCAGATATCTTAGAAATATGTAATTTCATTCCGCTTTCAAAAACACATACTATGAAGGCAGGCAGCCACACTATTAGCCCCCTGTTGCCAGAATTAAGAGCATCATTGAACTGCCTGGAAGGAAGAGTTTGGCTTATCCAAACAGGAAGAAGCTGCCTGGCAGCTGCTGAGAAACTTAACATACTTTATTTGGTTGTGCTGCGTTTTCAAGGACTCTACCTTCTCCTTGCACTGCACTTCAACCTGCAGGATGTATCTCTGCTTATAGCAATCACCTTGAATATTTTCTTCACTTCAGACCACAGGTCTTAGTTTCAACTTTTACTACATTAAGACAGGCAGCAACCTGACAACTAGCATAGAGCAGCTCAAGTTGAACGCCCTGTAGTACTATCTATCTGCAAACATTACAAATCTGGTGGTGGCTTTCAGGGGCTGTTGTCTAGTTTGTCCCAAAGGAAGGGTTTCAATAGAGCAATTCCATGGTGCATCCCTTTGTAAACTTTAGAAATCAAACCTGAGGCATATGTAATCACAGACTATGCAGGACTTAATACAGAAATTCCCAAATTACATTCACTCAGATAAAAATTGTCCAGAACTGTAGCTGTGCAAAGCAGTGTTTGCTACCTGGACTCTCACCAGCAAGAAAATCTGAAGTAGTAGCAAGAGTCTTGGACTGAATGTTGGCAGATTTTTATCATGGCAAAGTATAAGCTCTGCACACCATAGGAAAGTGGTTTGGAAATGAGTATACTTCTATTCTACCACAGAACACACTAATTTTATATTCGATATTATTTATTTTCATATTTTTTTCCAGTTTTTGTGAAATTAAATGAAACAATGACCGCAGCAGGACTGGATACATTTCAAACTAATGATTAATGTAATAGTCTCTATTTATTTCTCAAGCCTCCAACACAATATAAGCATGTCTTTGGTTCATTTCCTAGGATTCTTGACTATACTATACTTAACAGGATAAACACACATGATGCAACTTTTTAGGACTTTAAAACTCCAGGAAAAATTAAAACACAAGAAAATCTCTTATTCTGATCTTTATGGGTTGCTTTAAGTTTGGCCATAATTTGGACGCACCTAAATTCAGTTAAAAAGCCAATACAAGGCAATACAAAAACCAGAACACATGCTGAAGTGCCCTTGATTTTTTAAATGGCTTGTTTGGTGGGATTTTCACCAACTACTTCACAAGTGAATTAACTTGCATATTTTAAATTTCTAATATATTTCAGTGGCTCAGTAGAATTGTTGTGGTTTAGACCCAGGCAGTAACTCAGCACTATGCAGCTGCTCATTCACTTTCCTCTTCCTCCCTCCTCATTGGGATGGCGAGGAGAATCGAAAGAACATAGAGCCCACAGGTTGAGATAAGAACAGTCTAATTACTAAAGTATGATATAATACTATTACTAATAATAATAATGACAAGGGAAATAACATTGAGAAAGATATGAAACTTAAAGGAAAAATGATAAAAAAACCCCAATAAACACAAGTGATACACAATACAATTGCTCAACACGTGCTGACCAATACCCAGGCTGACCCAAGCAGCGATCTGGGCCTTCCAGGTAATTCCCCTTTTTTATATATACTGGGCATGACGTGCTGTGGTATGGAATACCCCATTGTGTAGTTTGGGTCAGGTGTCCTGTCCCTGCTCCCGCCTGGATTCTTATTCCCGTCCTCATTGGCAGAGCATGAAACCAAAATGTCCTTGATCAGGGTAAGCACTACTGAACAACAATTAAAACATTGGTGTGCCATCAGCATTGTTCTCAGACTAAAGCCAAAACACAGCACTGCACCAGGGAGAAAATTAGCTCTATTCCAGCTGAAACCAGGACAAGAGTTCATAATCATGTGTTGCAAAAAGTACTCTTAAGATGAAGTTGCTATCACAGAGACAGAACACTGTAGCTTAGATTATTTTTATTGCTTCCTAGAAATTCAATACTTGAAAATATGGATGCTAAAGTGAATCAGCCTGATTAAAATTACATAAAGAGAGAGTGAAAGCCAGTGATATAATGTTCATGCTGTAGACGCTAGCCTATTCACTAGATGCACTGAGGTAAAATACCTGTAGGCTGATCAAGTCTGATCTTGTTGGGGAAAGCCCAGACTAGGCAAAAGAACTAAGATAAAGATATGTAGAAAACTTCTTTTAAAACATAATTTATTGATTGAGCAATTTGGGCTACAGCTCTGTTTAATTTTTACAGACTTACATAAATATTACAGCATGTTCATCTTACTCATGATCAGCAGGTACTTGCTTCATTTACACCTGTAAAAATTTCTCCAGAGATCAATGTTTGAATTTATCTCATAATATGTTGCAAACAGAATACAACAGGATTTTCTTCTCCTTATTTCTATTTCTGGATAAGGAAAATAGGCATTCCATGTAGCCTCAAAGCAGAAATGAGAAATACTTATAACTGAGAGGTGATCTGAAAAACAAATTAACTTGCGCACTAGAACAAAAGCTGCATTCGAGAGAAGAGAGATGACTGCTTCAGAAGGCGCTTCTGAAGAAAAGCCTGGGTTTTGGTGAAAGGTTGATAAATATAGATGAGCAGACATTACTTGAGAGAATATCTACGCTTCAACTGCCAGGTTTTTATCGGGGCTGATATTCAAGACACAATAGCCTTTGCATGTTAGTTAAAATGCAAAAATACACAGATGTACAGGCTTACAGGCAATTTCAGGTTTCAGTGATATCCCATTCAAACAAGTGAGGGAGAAGATCTGTATCACTGTGAGCTATGTTTGGCCCACAGTGTAGGCATTGACCCTGAGTTCATTAGATGGCAAGATGTCACCCTTTACAGGTGAGTATGGAGGTCAGGAGACCAGAGGGGAGGGAGAAAAATCACTCCAGCAGATTCACCGTCTTGCATCTTCCTCTCTCCCAATCAACATGTCTTTGCCAGATCTCCTACCAGGTAGTTATACCTGAATGGATGTAATTGGAAAGAGTTTTGGAAGAGACCATATGGCCGGAATATAAGGAGATTTTTGCAGTTGTTGAATGTATTGTATAAGCATTTTGTTATTTTATTATGTGGCACATTACAGCTTTATAATAAATTTTAGTTGGTTTATGCTGTAGGCAAGTGAGAATATGGCTTTAGTTTGTGTCATTTGCAGTTACCATGATGGTTTACAATTTCTTTTATAGGCAGGGCTAGTAAATGCTATAACTTGTATGCAAGTATGGATTAGGGCTTACGCCTCATCTTGCACTTATATACAGCCTTACTGTAGGCAAAGAAGGTATAAATATAGACTACAAACTGACAGAGACAAAGAGAGAGAATCAAGAAATACCTTCATTCTAGGCTTTCACTTTGCAGTCACAGAACAGCAATAAGACCATTTAAAAAAAACCCAAAAACCAAAAAAACCAAAAGGAATACAAATAAATAATAAAAAAACCCAACCAAGAAGTAATGCATGGCACTGCATGATGACCTGGATTCACAGGACTGAATGAGCTCTCCAGAAACAAAGGATGGTCTTTATAAAGTTTACAGAGAATAAAGCTCTACCAAACCAAAAATATATGTTAAAATACAAATGTCTTTGAAGAATATACTACACAATTTTGCTTTTTAGAATAAGAATTTAAAAGGGTATGTAGAGATACGACAAGGAGGAATAGCTTTAAACTGAAAGAGGATAGATTTAGATTAGACATTAAGAAGAAATTATTTAGTATGAGGGTGGTGAGACATTGGACTATGTAGTCCAGAGGTGTTGTGGATTCCCCATCGCAGGAAGTATTCAACGTCAGGATGTATACGGCATTGAGCAAGCTAGTTTACTGGAAGGTGTCCTTGCCCTCAGCAAGGGAATGGAACTGGATGATCTTTAAGGTCCTTTCCAACTCTAGCCATCCTCTGATGTTCTGATTCAATGATCTTTATGTTTCAGTTCTAGTAACTATGGCTTTTTTTTTTTTTTTACAAAGAATGACAAACATGCTTACACAATTAGCCATGTTAGAGTTTAATGGCAGGTAAATGACTAAATAAATTAAAGAGTGTTGCATCCCAACTAGAAGGAAGTGCTGCAGGAGGGCAGGGGACCTCCTTGGATGGATAAGGAGCTGCTGAGGAAAATTCTAAAGAAAAAAGAGGCTTATAAAAGGTGGAAGCAAGGACAGGGGGCCTGGGAAGAATAGAGGGATGTTGTCCGGGAAGCTAGGGAGCAGGTTAGGAAAGCTAAGGCCCACTTAGAATTAAACTTGGCTAGGGATGT
>JARCZZ010039897.1:0-18029 GCA_030323915.1 Brotogeris chrysoptera
TCCTCCCTGGCATAGCATGAGACTCAGAAAGTCCTTGGCCAGACCAAAACATTACCAAGCAGCAACTGAAAACACTGCTGTTATCAGCGCTGTTCCAAGGCCCAAAAATCAAAAACAGTGCTGCACCAGCTACCAAGAAGGAGAAAAAATGACTGCTGCTGCTGCTGAACCCATGACAATTTGCCACAGGCTACTCCTAATGATCAGCTGCACCGATCTATTTCAGAAGCTACTCTTGATAGTGAGCAAACGGCTGACAGAAGAATCAGGGGCAACAAGGGACAGTTCTTGCTTTTACACTTAGAAGCTTATCCCCAAATATGTATTTTTTGTTGTTGTTTTAACATTTTGGAATTAAGATGGTGAGCCAGGCAAAGAAACACAGATTTTACTTTTTCCTGCTAGCATTACTCCACTGGGGGAGTCAGGCCTGTCATATGACAGTTAGAAAAAGACCATATACTTCAGGAGGAATCACTTTCTTATAACTGAGAACTGTATTACTTAAAGAAACCAGTGCTCCCTTTGGAGGTTGATGCTTCCTTTCTTATTCAACCCAGCACCTTTGCTGTAATTTTGAGTAAAACTTATATATATATATATCTCACAGACTCCAGACAGGTAGATAGTCACTTCCTTTGTGAATCTTCTGTCACAAACATGAAGTCTGAACTTGCTGTTAGGGCTCCACATTCTAGCTGTCCTGCTGCCAAAGGCTTCAGAACACTATAGAGCCAGAACATCATTTTAGCTTTCTACCCTCTAATTTCCATCCAGTGTCCTTTCTGCCTATGTGCATCTTGCCAACATCTGAGATTATGAGAGATAAACATGAAATTTAAGAGAAATAAAATGCTGAAAGTCAGTGTAATCATACTGAAATTATAAATTAAGAAGATGGAGTACAGACACACTCATATCCTTAAGGAACAATGAAGGTTGCACTGTGACCAGTACTTAAAGCTGCTTTCATCTGCTCTTGTTCAGCATGAGTTCACCTTTCAGATGGGCCCTCTTGCGTTTGTTGGAGAGCGTGCAAACTTCAGTACTGGTATATGTAGAAACAAAACAGCTGTTTGCTTGTCATGTCACTTATAATACCCATAACAGCTAGTCTGCACAAACCAACATGCACTTGCATGCAATAAACAGATGGCATCACATTTTTCCCACCTGATGCAGTCACTTTTTAAAAGCTTTTACAGATATTGCTCCAGGAGAGTTAACAGTGTCAAATGCAAACATATTTAGCACCTCTTTTCAGTTCTAATTCAAGGTATTGATTTGGTCTTTCTCTATCCATGTCTATATGCCTCGAGACATATTACCCCTCAGATACAGTGCTTGATTGTAATTGGGCAGTGCTCTAGGGAGAGGGATGTTTGCCAATGATGTAACTGGTAAGAAGATTACTTCTCCATAAAAGCTTTTTATTTTAACCATAAGAAATAACTTTGCTTAACCCCCTGAATGGCAGCTGAATATTATTTACTGACCTTCTCTCAGGACACAAGTTATGGTCATTTCCATGCCTTCTGACCTGTTTCATTTGCTTTTCTTCGCACAAAAGGGACAAAGTGCTCTCTGCTTGATCACCTGTAGGAACTTGTGTCAGAATCAGCAGTTCAGTGTGCAGGACAAATGTGTGCAACATCACACAAAATAATGAGCAGACAAATCTAGTAAGATTCGCCTCTCTTAATTCTAAATTCCTTCATCTGAGCTAGCTTGCTAGCCTCGCTTTAAGGAGAAAGAAGCACTGCTGGATACACAGCTTACTTTATTTAGATTTACTTTATCTGAAAACACACTATATTGATTATATTGACTATAAAGGGTGACTAGGACAGTTGACTCCTGATGTAGAAACTAGCTCTCTGATCAAAAGATCTTACTATTTTAAGTGGAAGGCAAGATACAACAAGTCACTACTGCAAACCCACAGAGAGTTGATGTAGATTCTCTCACTCAAAGGCAACAGCTAAACAGACAATATTGACTTGGTTGGACCTGTTGATATGAATAATGATAAATTAGACAAGTACTCATTAATAAGACAAATCAGTGCAAGTTCTTACACTAGAGGCTTTGTTGTTTTGTGGGTTGTTGGTTTTGTTTGAATCAGACTTAGGCTGAAAGGAAATTTGAGGCAGTGATTTACACCAGTATAAAACCAATGGCAAACAAACTGCAATTGCACACCTAAATTAGGGAGAGAGTTTCTTTTTAAACTGCCATGTAATTAAAATAAAAATAATATTAACGAAATTAATAAATATTTCCATAACCCTGTAGAATCTGATTCTTGGAAACTTTGGCTCTAGCCTTACAAAACAAACTCAGTAAGAGAGAGCGAAGTCTCATGTAAGCTACATTTGTGATCTGATTATCTTGATCTGCAGTTTATTCCAAAGAAGTGGAAGAATCATCTTCTTTCTTGGGCATCTATCTGTGTCCCCCTGCCAGCCCCCTACAAAATCCATCCAACTTCCAGAAAATCTCTTACTCTCCCATTCTGTTTCAGAAGCTGTGATGCCAATGCAGAATTGCTGATGGTCCCCATACTCCCTGCCCAAACAGGCTGGTTTTCTCATATCTCCAGAAGATAAACATAAAATGGAAGACAGGAGAGCAACTGAGAGATTGTACCACTGAAGGTCATTCTTGTTTTCAAAATCATTCAGTTTTTTATCTGTAGGACTTCAGGGAAAAAAAAAAAAAAGAAACCAAAAAAAAAAAAAAAAAAAAAAAACACCAAACCCCAGAATTTTCTTTCATAAAAATCGGCAAGATTTTGACAGCTGTTTTCAACTTTCATCAGTCTAAAACTGAGACATATTTTAATTTCTCTCAAAGGGAAGGTGGCACAGTCAGTTTCAAACCCTTGTCCCACCAAGCAGAGCAAGCAGAAAAGAAGTACAGCCTTGTCTCATGCATTCCAAGAGACAATGTGAAGGGGCCTCTCATCTTTGCATGATGAGTCTGAAAAGCCTTTCCAAATTTGGTTATCAGAACTATAATTTTTCTACAGAGCATTTTGGTTTCAACAGCCAAATGTTTCATTGTTTTTTCTTTCTGATTTTGTTTTTAATCTACTTTGGTTATAGCGTGTGCAAAGTAGCAGAGAAAGAAGAAGTTGCAGTGCTCATGCTTGACTCTAAAGACATTGTATTTGTTTCAAAAAAAACCTAAGATTCTTCTAAAACCACATTAAAAAAAAGACAGAGTAAGACTAAAGAAGTACCATCAGGAAAAAGGAAGTTTGCAATACTTCATCTTCACAGTGTCTCTGATAGGCAGAAAGACTTTGAAGAAGAACCAGCATTATCTTTCCATCCACTTCTCTCACAGCTCCATAAGTAGCATGAAGTAAAACATTAATGACAATGAATAGCATGAAGTAAAGCAGAAGAATGAGCAGACTTAGGGCCTGTTGCTGATGACATGTCCTGACACAGTGTTCATCTGCAAAACATAGGGTTCTATTGCAGGGTCATTTTCCCTGGCTTCCTTTAATGATAAAAATAAAATGCAGGACAATGCAATGAAGAAAAGAAAAAATATTTACAAGCAGAAATGATACATTTAGAGGAACATAGGGTCTCTACTGTACCAATATGCTCAGAGTTCAATAGATATAAAGATGCAGTGTCAAATGAAGAGTCTAAAATAAACAGTGCGATTTAAAAAACCCAACCAAACACCTAGATTGCTGCTGACTTAATTTTTTTTTTAATATGTGATTAAGATTTAATCTCTCTTTCATTGTCGCAGGAAAACAAAAATGAAAAATCAAGACATTCAGACAGATTAACAAATTTGTGAGAACACTGGCTGAAAGCAATGACAATATTCACTCTCTTCCTCAGTAAATTTATAATTGATCAGTCATTGGCAATAGCAAATACTGCATATTTCTGTGAGCACTCTTCTGACAAAATCTGTGAGTAATCGAAGTTTCAGACATTTCATTCTCACGGCACTAGCATTCAGGGCAGTAATAAACAAAAGGTCAGGAACATGAGCAAGAAAAGAATGAATTTCAGCAGAGAGTCATTGTGAAGGACAGGAGGACAACCCATCTACAAAAGCAAAACCACTGGTACCTTCAGTATCTGATTCAATGATCAGGTAAAAGTCATACAGGAGTGTCTTGGGATCAGGTTCTCTGTAACAGAGCCTAATATGGAACTGTATCAAGAATTTGTAGTTACTGATCCACTGCTAACACTAATCTGAAATAAACAAAAAAAAAAAACCACCAGAAAAATAAAATAAAAAAAAAAAAAACCAAACCCCAACTGTAAACCAACCTTAACAGCTAAGTTATGCAAATACATTTGCATGTTTTTATAGAATCCATATATTATGACATAGTACTTACTAATACAAACTCATTTCAGTGAAGATCAAAGTCACCTTTTCCAAATACATATCCTTTAGAAGTTTCTGAACTATAAGATACTTTTATTTAGGTTAGATCTACTTTTATTTAGATCTAGACACCAGAGTATAAAAGTAGGTTTGTATCTCAGTTAAAACATATCTTCCCAGCTCACATCAGAAAGCTCTGAAAAACACTCCACAAGCTGACGATTGGTTATCTTAATTCGGTAAGCCACAAGTCCCATATGCTGAGCCTTAGGACACTGAAATAGAGCATCTGTTCTACCGCACCACATTGCACAATTACATGACTGTGAAAACCTGACTTCTTCTAAATGGTTCAAAGCAAGTAGGAAACCTATTTCAGATAAATCAACAGACACAAAGAGTCCAAAACCTTTAAGCTGTTTTCCAAATTAAGCTACAGCTCCACTTCTTGCTCTCTTTTTCCAAAGCCATATGTTGCTTTTGCTTTTTATTGTTTAATATACTATTTAAATGTCTTATGTTCTCCTTATCCCCATCAATGTTTACAATTGCTATTCAGTTTGGTGATGCTCTGCTCTGCTTAGCTTGTTCCACCTTGTACTTTTCTACAGGATTAAGAGTATTATTAATGCAAGCTCCCTGGAAAAAAAAAAAAAAAGATAAATTTATAAAGGTTATAAGAAATTATTCTGAAAAAGATTATCATGTAACTGTAAATGTCATGTAATAGAGAGGGGAAAAATACTTAGAACATTTCAGGACTACTAGGTATAAAAATTGCTTACCAACAAATAATTACAGAATAGTGCTGTAATCTTAGTTTATCTTTCAGGCAAACATTAATCACAAAATGCAGCAAAAAAAGAACTGCTAGAAATCACAGATCTGCAGAACAGTAGAGGCTGGAATGGGCCTACTGAGATCATCTAAGTCTAAAGCCAGTTCTCCAGATCCATGTCCAGTTGTTCCCTGGTCAACCAGTGCCAGTGCTTGCTCACCGTCAGATTAAAAAAGTGCTTTCTTGTGTTAAGATCAAATTCAATATTTTTTCATTTGTGCCCATTGCTTCTTGTCCCATCAGTGGGCACTACCAGGAAAAGCCTGACTCCTTTGTCGTCATTCCTCTTACCAGGAGCAAATACACACTGACAAAATGCCCCTGAGCCTTCTCTTCAATGATTTAATGATTGAAAAGTTATTGCTCTCTTAGCCTCTCCACATACTAAAGATGCTTCAATCCCTTACTCATCTTTGTGGTCCTTTGTAGGCCCTCTGGACTCATTGTAGTCACTCCATATCACCATGTACTGGCGATCTCAGTAAGTCCAAATAAGCCCATATAAGTTTGTACATCGCTTTCTGGAATGCTGTAGGGGGAAAAAAAGCCACTAACAAAACCAAAATCAACAACAACAAAACCCATCACAAAATCTATTGCAAATGAGAAGAAAAAAATCAATAAGATTTTGCATTTCACACGTTCATTTTTTTGTATTTGTATTCCATTCTCTTGATGAAAAACTCAGTAGACACCAAGAGCAACACTTGCTGCAACATGCAGAAATAGGACAAATCAGTGAAGAAAAAGGAAACCAAGTAAATCACATAGTTCATGTCTGATTTATTTCCTACAGATGTACAGCCACCCTGATACAAAAGAAAGCAGTAAGGCAGTGCTACAGGAGCTGTAATTGACAGCTAACAAAAAGCACAGTCCAAGGCACCCTTGTAAAAATGAGGAAATCAAGAAAGCAATTTACAGCACCAACAATCTGTGCAAAGATTCATCAAAATATACTGAATGGATATCCTGAAGTAAGTATGCACAAGGAAAAATAAGCTAGAAAGCTGTTCAAACCTTACCTTAATACTCATTGTTTCCTCGCATAATACTTGTCTCGTTGTTCTGCTCTGTATTTCTTCCCTGACTGAAATGATCAGACATACATGCTGGGTGTACACATATGCACTCTTGCTCTTTTCTGTGACTATGTTGGATACTATTCTGCTGATATAGGCACCTAAGATGCCTGCAAAACCAGATCCACTTGCTTTAATTTTTCAGCAGAACCTCAGATGTGCCAAGAAGCTGCCACTGTACTCAGTGTAGCTCTGCCCTATTTTGGCCTTCATACCCCATCACAGTATGTTGACAGTCCTACCCAGAGGTTTTATGCCAATGTTGTCCTTAAGTCACCATTCATTGGAGACAACCGACCATGAGCCCTGCCATTCCCAAAATTATGAGGTTTTATGAGTATATAGCATAAAGATCTCAAACTCTGTCTCTTATGACTGCATACCTCTGTAAGAAAGTATACAACAAAATGGCTGAGGTATCAGCCACCTCTTTTCAATACCACCCGCTGTACTCTTAACACAAAATTTAGAGGCTCAAAGGCACTGCCACGAAGAATCTTGCACCTTTTGCAATATATGAATTAAAAGCTACGGAGCACATCTTTTTACCTGAGACACATAACAAGCAAACAACTAAACTATTGTTTTGTTTACTATTTTTAATTCATTAATTTCTTCTCCTCTCACAATTTATGATAGATTTAAAGTCATTATTTTCTCTCTGGAGATAGAGTTCAGGAAGGATAACTACAAAAATTGGTATAAATGGTATAAATCAGTGCACTGACTTTTGTGTCAATTCATGCCTATCCAGTGTCAGTGTTTCAACTCTGCTTTCTCTCTTCCATCTATAATCATTTTAAATCATACTTTCGGTTACAACTTTGTCTTTTCCTGTTTTTCTGTCATACAGCCACAACACAATTTGTTTGCTCCTCTCTGCAAAGTACAAAGAGTTCTCAAGTAGCTCATCTGATGCTCTACAATTTTCCATCTCATATATGGAATATGTTTGTTTATTTTTCTCACTTTGCAAGAATTCTGATTTTTTCAACCAGACACATCGGTGCAATTATTTTTACCTTATTTTATGCACCATGCTGTGTATGTCTACAGGCTCACAGTCAAATGTCTGCTTCCTTAGCAGCTGATAATTTTCCAAGCTCTGTGGGACTTGTTTACTAGTCTATGCCAAAGGGGCACAATGTTTTTTGAGTGACTCTAGTAGAGAGATGTTGAAATTTTTACCAAGAGGAAAATCACTGGAGAACAAAAGCCAGGATGAATTTGCTTTCACTTAATTAACTCAAAAAAGTACATTTTCAAATGAGGGTCACATTTACTCAAGTCTGTTACTTACAGACATAAACTTCATCATTATTTAGGCTGTTTTCTCTACTAAAGCATAAACGTCCAATCAGAACCTGAGGTAAGGAAATTAGAATGGGATTTTGTTTCTTTCTTAAAATATCCACATTAAACTACTGGCAGATGATGTCAGATGTTCAGCATCAGTATATAAGCCCACTGTATAGTCTAAGTAAGTGCTCAATCACACTAAACTTGAAGTAGCTCTATAACCAGTATGTGCTGTTGAATCATACCATTGCTTCTTTTTTTTAAGCAACCACCTACCCTATGACATAAATGAGAAAAAAATAGGGTTTTTTCTCCTGTGCTCTATTGTGTATGGAAGACAAATTTTCCCAGTAGACAACGGAACCTAACCATTTCATGTTCATACATGTCCCTTCCTGATTCAGCCTCTGAGTGTGCTGGACAAGTAATTTCATTTCTGCTCTTTCTGTGAAGCAGTAACAATACTACAGACCTCCACTGCAATTGCTTTGAGACTTAACAACAGAAACAAAATAGAGGAGATGGGAATTATCATAATATGATGATAGCAATTTAATTGTTCACAAGTAGGTAAAACTAAAATCACAAGGTAGTGCAAAACATTAAAATAATATAATAGTTTTAATATTATAATAGTTTTAATAATATTTATTAAAATAATAAAATAGTATGAAAATTCAGCTTTTGAAGTCTGCTCTGCTGTGCATTTGCTAAACAGTATACAGTGGTTCCAAACATATATCTTTTCAAGAGCAAACTATTAGTTGCCACATAGAGGTTTAGCAATTTTCAGAAACTTGACTGATAAGCACTAATTGATGATGAATTACTGAATTCTTTCTGTAAAAGTTGAGCATTTGCTTTAATATATTTGGGTATCATCTTTGGCATGCTCAGACTTTCCTTTCCTACTGAATGGAATAGCTATCAACTGCTTCTGTTAAAATACCAACTGTCTGGATAAGCTCCATGCAAAATTTGACACACCAAATCTGAGTAATAGGTAGAGCTGTAACAGCATCCCTCCGAGATGCATTCCCTTATGGGGGCAAATGGAGAAATGACCTGCTTCAGCTTTATCAGCTGAACGTTCCCAGTTTTACAAGATTTTTCTAGAGTCTTGCTATTACAGTCATACTAACCATAATCTTCAGAAAATAATTCTGGTTTTGGCATCATTTAAACAGCTTGCATTAGTTGAGATACCAAGATTTAAAATTATGTGTGCTGAATAGCAGGAATCAGCATCAGATTCTACAGGTCCTGCTAAATGTCATAATAGTTATAGTAGGACATTTATACCAAGACACCAAGGTATGTTTTCCTATTTGTTTTCCCGAAAATAAACAAGCCCCTCACTCACATCCACCTAGTGCCTTTGGTGAGCATAATTTTAGGAATAAGCTGTAAAACAGCTATTCTATTGAAATGCCTGAATTTTCTGAATAAGATATTAATTTTGTGTGTAGCTTTGAGTGTCGTTAATTGCTTTACTAGCCCAGTGCTGAAATATGATTAAGTGGTCATAACATCTGCTCGAAATACAGCTGTATGTGTCTCTTGACAGTGTTACAGCACACAGCAAATTGATACAGCTATCTAGGAAACAAAGAGAATGTTTTCTCTTATATTCCAACCAGAATGCTTTTTCTAATATTCCAACTAATGTCTTCTCTCCCAGGAGGAGTCTGGGAAAATAAAAAAAATATGTGCACCAACTGAAATTATGCGATTGCTTTTCTCCTAGGGCCCTCACCAGAACAAGTGCATGTATACCAGGGTGCAACCAGTCAGACATCATTTGACATGAAATACAAAATAAATGCATCAGCCTCAAGAATGACACAAGGAATAATGTCTCAAGTACTAGATCAAATTTCAGGTATCTTGCTGAGGTAGCTGTCAGACTTCTTCTGTCATCTGTTACAGACTCACCAGATGAAACAAATTGCTATATAATGGTTGAAAAACTTCTCTAATATTCGACTATGATAACTTCTTCTTCTTTATATAACATACAACTCAGGTATTCAAAACGAACAGAATAATATAGGAAGCTACAGCACAAGTGATAGATATAGTCATTAGATTAGAAATGGGAAAAGTTTTCTTCTGCAGATTGAATATCTGAGACTGAAATATACAAAGTAAAACAAACATCAATAATAAAACAAAGATGGAATGCTGTTAGAGGGTAATAGTAATTAATTTTGAAAATATTTATTTTGTTCCCTTCCATTTGACATATTCACTAACTTTTTAATTTATTTTTACAATCACTGGATAGTATTGGTAATGAGCTGTGTACTTTGGTTTGATTTGAATATATTGCCATTAAGATTTATCAGCTTAATGAAATAAGAATAAATAATACTTTTAATGTCAAAGCATCTCTTATATACAATATTGCTGTATTACAATATGTTTTGTAAGCTATGTATTTACATAAATTACTATGCTTAGATGGAATGCATAGTAATAAAAATTACTAGCTATTCCTTAACTTCATTAGTTGGGCCATATGGGAGATATTCAGATGTTTTCCTTTAGGGAACCTATATTTCAGAAGAAAGATAGAAATACATCTGAGGGCATATTCTAACCTAATATACAAAGCTTTTGAAAGAATACTATGTATACTGCTATACAGACCAGAAATCCCGTTTTAAGCAAGCATGTATTAAAAAATTGCTTAGAAAATTTATATTGAATAATGAACTTTTATCTTCCTTAACTCAGACATGCAGATCCATACAGAAGGAACAAGAATCCTTTTTCCACTGGTCTAGCCTTTCTTTGAGACAGCTAAACCTAAGTCCTTGCAGAAATTCACTGCATTAACAGATAATCAGTTGTTCACACAGACCTTTATCCTTCAATTATTTAAGGACAGTTAAGATGCATTTCTTTACATACACAAGCAGCACAACTGTTGTCACATATACTAGCATAAACAAATACATCACTAGTAACAAAGTTCAATGTCAAAAATTCATAACATCACAACCTATAAAATTAAGCAGCGGCTCCAGGAAGCCTGAACACAGTTCACTGGCCCACAAAACCACTCTAGAGATAAGGAAGTTTAGCATAGGGCAGGGACAGTGAAATGGCCTTTAGACTTCTCAAGTAGATGGAAGTGCTCATTACTTCTGATTCCAACTCAAATGAACTTACAGGTAAATCCTCCAGTGGGCTCTATTGGGGTAGGTCACTTAAGTTCTGCAGAGAGGTATTTCTGGAGCACCAAACTACTTTCATCACGATTCTTAAGATTATGCTAAAAATGAACCACACATTTGACATCTGAACCTTTAGGAAGGACACACAAACACTGGGAGCAATCGTTCAAATGATTAGTGGTTTACTATCATTCTTCCTTTGTTATTCAAATCCATGTTAATTTGGGGAAGATAAAACCTCTAATACCATGTTTAAAAATTTAAGCAAAACAGTTACTCATGTAATATTTTCTTTTTTAACATGGTTTCTGTAAAATGATAGTATATTTTCTACAATTCTACTGCAAATAACCATTTTACAGAAAAAAAGCAGTAGGCCAAATTTAATCTATGGAGCAATTCTACTGTAAATAGATGGTACTGTTCTCAGGATGCACTTGGCCATTATTTTCTGCCCAGACAGCACATTCATGTCTCTTAAAAAGCTAAAGGAGTTTAGGTAAATCCTTTTCATCTCTGAACTGGAACCTTTTCCTACTGTGTTTGAATTAAACGCATTAATGCACTGAGGCCCACAGAATAAACTGTATGTCTGTGCCTGGAAACTGCTGCTACATCCAGTGTAATGAAGTTAAAAAATCCTTTGAGGGTGGGGTGCCAATTGCAACTGCACTTTACTGTGAAGCAAAGGGTATAACTTATAAAAAATTCAGTTCGCAACACAAAAAAGAGGATTTCACTTTCATCTCTGGTGTGCTTGTAAATTCAGATGGGTGAGATTCCTTGACATTGCTAACTTTCTCAGTTGATTTCAGATCCAAACAATGCTCCATCTTCCTGAACAATCCAGTTGCAAGTGTGTGAACTGGAAATAAAGCACATTATAAACTTCTGCCTCAAGATCAAACAGTTCTACATATCAGATGTTATTAAAGCAAATTATTTCCTTTAACAGGAAAAAAATAAGAAAACAAGAACAACCAAACCAAATGTCCTGGGTTCAGCAGTAACAGTCATTTTTCTCCTTCTTAGTAGCTGGTGCAGTGCTGTAGTTTTGACTTTTGGCGAGGGAACAGAGCTGATAACACCGATGTTTTTAGCTGCTGCTCAGCAATATTTTATCTGACCAAGGACCTTCTGAGTCTCATGCTCTGCCAGGGAGGAGGGGAAGCCGGGAGGAAGCAGAGACAGGACACCTGACCCAAACTAACCAAAAGGGTATTCCATACCACAGCACATTATGCCCACTATATAAACTGGGGGCAGTTACCCAGAAGAGTTAGATCAGGCTGGGCATCAGTCAGCGGGTGTTGAGCAGTTGTATTCTCTTCCCCTGTTATTTCCCTTATCATTATTATTATTGGTGGTAGCAGCAGTGGTTTGTGTTATACCTTAGTTACTGGACTGCTCTTATCTCCACCCGTGGTAGTTGCTTTCTTTTGATTCTCCTCCCCATCCCCCTGGGAGCAGGGAGGGGGGGTGGGGGGGGAGGAGTGAGAGAGCAGCTGTGTGGCTGAGCTGCCAACTGGGCTTAAACCACGACACCAAACAAACCGAAAACAAATCCACCACATTCCATGTTTGATGTCATGACCCATCCCTGATCTTCATAGCATCAGGCATGGAAAACCCACACTCAGAGCACCAAATGCTTCCCAGTAAACTCAGGATAGGCACTTGCATTGGCCAGTCAGCCTAGTATTCCTAGCAAGACTGTCCAAAAGCATGATCTCAATCACTGTCCGTGGACTGGTGTCCTTGTTCAGATCATCAAAATTGGCAACGCACTTGTTTTAAATCCTGCAATCAATGCCTGAGCCCACACACACATTTGCATACTCTTTGTCAAAGTATCATGCAGTCTTTTACTATTCCTTGGCTTCTCTGGATTCCACATTATACCTTCTTTTAGACAAATAGAGTAGAAAACAAGAGAACGCAAACTTAGCCATGCTCAGCCAGACTTAACCAAGGAACACTCAGCATCCTTGCCTCTTAAAAGCATTTCAGAATTGGAGTAATGTTCCATTCCTTTGTTGAGAAAAGCAGCTCTTTCTTTCTGCCATGAAGGTAAGCTGCCCTGCAGCTCAAGTTGTGGCAAGAAGACAGCCCACTGTTATAAGGAGCTGGACCAGCAATTCTGAATCAAAGGATGGTCCTTAGCAGCTGTATCATGCTTTCCCACAAGCCCTCCGGAATTTGTCACAAACTTGCTGCAGAATACATCATAGCAGATTTGCCTGGGCATGCTTAGACACACACTGAGCACTTGCCACAAAATACAGGCCAGGCTGAAAATAGTGCACCCCCTGTGTCACAGCCACCTTCCACCATTCCTCATTCAGTTTAGAAATAAAACTCAGCTGCTGATCATTAGCAGTCATTGAAGTTTCCATGTCATTTTTCTTCACTGTTTTATCACTGGGTACCCAGGCCTGATTCTGGACAGATTATTGTATTCTACTTGTGTTATGCTCCTTATTATCCTTAAATTGAACTGAATTGAATTGGATCTTCTCCCACACATCCCTTCCTAAACTGATAAATGTCTGTAAACAAGCTTCTATTTCACTACTTCTAATTGACCAGTGCAATTCCTGTAATTATTTCACCCTCTTGCAGTTTTCAGACTAAAACTGCTCTAGTTAGTGCTGCTGTTCTTTCCTAATATTCCCTGTATCCAACAATATTTATAAAAGATTGAATCAACATATCACAGAAACAATTTATTGGACCTGTTCTTTCTAGAAAATTTGTCCCAAATGGAAATGTATTAAATGAAATTACAAAGCAAAGGAATTAGCATGTGATACCAATTGGATAATGCAACCTTAATCTTACTTCTCTCATAGCAGTTATGGCACTGATGATTTAAGATAAGGGACACAGCATAAGGTACTTTCGTAAAACTGTAAGGATTATAACTGACAATAATCAAAACAATAAATGAAACTGGAATTAGCCTTGAGATTATCCTGTTTTCGTAAATATGTATGAATTTACTGACGAAAGGAAAGGCTTGGCTATTTTATCTTACTGGCTTCTTATCACTTGCCACAAATGATTACTCTACATTCTGTCACTGTATTCCCCCTTCACTCCCGATCTGTGACCTTCCACTACGATGGGATTCTGGTTTTAACAAAACACTGAATAGATATAGAGTCTTCTGTTCTCCATCAACTTGGATGCTAAAAGCCAGGCTCCGCAAATTCAACAGAAACACCCACCCAAGTTCATAGTCTGCTTTCTCACCTGGTATGTTCTGGGATCAAAAGTGTTTGATACGCAGTTGAAAAAATCCGTGGATAAAATAAAGCATATCTACTACAGAAAAATCTCCCAAAACTATAGGATTTTTACCAGAAATAAAGGAAAACCAACTGAGACAACTAAAATTATATCGATTGCATAGCACTTTATGACTATATTTATCATAAATGCACCTAAACCCAACTTTTTAATGGCTCACAGTCCCTCAAATCTTCAATTCTAATGGTTCTCAACTCAGCCTCCTCAACCCCGCCCCAGTCTGTCCTTCAAAATTGTATGTCTTTCCGATTGCTAGTCTTCTAAGGACACAGACATTTAGTCTCACGCACCTTTTAACCTGTTCTCAGTGATGAAGACAAGCCAAATTTTAACATAATGTATTCAGGAAAAACACATTTGAACTGGCCATTAGAAGTCTAGAAGGCCATTTCTTTGAGATACCTAGAAGGATCTACAGTTCCTTTGCAGCCTTTCATTCTGGAGAATTCATCAAGATTTAATCCCTTAGGTCAAGTTCTAAGAAAAAAAAAAATCATATATAATCCAATGGAAATTTATGACCTACAGACACTTTCACCAGGTCAGTGCCCTCATGATTTAAAACACTGTATCTGAGAGTCCTTCCTTGAATTTCAAAGGAAATTAAAATGACGGAGTATCTTTCGGCTCCAAGCATATAATCAAAGCAAAATTGGTTATCCACTAAATCTGTTTGCTGATGTGACTAATGGAAATCATTGATCTAGTAAGTGAGCCTTAATTACAGCTTTGATTTGACCATATTTTGGTCTATTTGCAATAGATGTAATAGTAAAAACTCAGTGATAATTTATACAGAAGAACAACTTTGATTTTATTAGAAAGTTGAGCAAGCAACGTAAAAGCAAGTACACAAATGGAAGACCGAATAGATCCCCAATGATCTTCACAACACTACTGTTAACTCTGCACGGGCTTTGTTTTGGTTCACTCCACGTAGCCCTTTATGAGACAGCTCTTCTATAGAGAGGACAAATCCTAAGATATTCAGACACAAGCTAGTCACTGGCATTTATACCAATGAGGACAGATGGTCATTTCTTGGCCCTCCTTTACTTAGCCCACAATACAAACACAGCCCCCAACGACCATGAAGCCTGACAGCTCCAGAGAGTTCAGGAAAGCAATCTATGGTCCACAAGACTCTACTTCCAAATTAAACCCAGACCATTCATATCATTGCATAGGACCACAACAAATTCTTATAGGCAAATATGGCTGTCGTGGTTTAAGTCGTAAATCAAACTCCTCCCCTTCTTTCCCCCCCCCCCCCCCTCAGATGAGGGAAATAATGATGAGGCAAATAAAAAGCTGTAAATATAGTCAGCCCAGCATTTTAGTAAGTTGCTTTAAACAGGATTATGAGGCTTTTTGAGAAGAGAATAAGACCATGGCCTGAGTATAAAGGCTTGCAACATGCAAGGTTTAATTAGCCATAGAAGGTCGTTTAGATCTGAAATACTTCCACATAAAGTGACAACTGAAATTATGAAGAGACATGATGTAAATTGTATGGACTGTTCAGCGCTCAGCAATGGAAAAAGTGACCTTTTAAAACTGACAGAGTGGATTTGAGAATCAATGGCACTACCATGTCCCTAAAACGTAAGTTTTACATCAAGGAGTTGAATGTAACAGGATATGCCATCACCAGAACCTAACAGCACAGTTTCTGATTTCAGTAAACAGCAGGTCTCTTCCTGGAATATACCTTTCATGTGCTACAATGAAAGCCTGGTCGAAGATCCCAGGCTGTCAAGAACAGACAGCATTAGTGACAGGAATTGGATTCCTCTCATCCAAATAGTTATGTCCAGTAATGGAGCTGAAGACCCATTTGGCTTTTTGGAGCCTAAAACTTTTGAGTAGCACAAAAAACATACCATTTGGAAGAAAAGGAATAGCACAGAAAGGAAGGAAATTCATGTTTGAAAATGAGTGTTTGCTCTGAGTAAGTATTGCACAGATGATTTGCATGCGGCTGGTTGCAGATATCAAATAACAGAATAAATTAGGTCTGCATAGGCATATCCAATGATACAGCATCTATCCTTTCTGGCTCACCCATCTTCCCTCTTCACTTCTGATCTTTGCACTTCCTTTTAGTGTAGCTATTCATTCCTCTCTTTATAGTATGTGTCTATCCATCTCTGGATTTTTTTGTCTATCCTGCAGCAGCTTCTGCTTTACACATTTTGGGGTTTTAAGGGTTTGCTTAGTTTGGGGTTTTAACCTCATTATTGTTTCAGCTTCTCTTTCTCCTTTTATTTGCCTTGTTACTTTTATTCCTTAACTGCTCTCAGAAGACAATACTTTCTGCTCTATCAGATATTGATCTTGTCCATATCTTTATCATACCCCAATTCTCACCTTTTGGAATGTTATTTTTTTTTTGTATTCTGCTTACATTTTCCACCTGTGGCTTACATCCACATCCTTTCTGTTCCTTTGGCAATACCCCTTTCTCCCACCTGATTTCCACTCTACTTTCCAGCTATAGGATCTCCATTTACTGCTGCCAGATTCATGCCTGTCAACACCATTGAGGCTTCCTGTTCCACCTAAGAGCTAAAGTAAAAGGAACGTCAGGCACAATATGAAGAAGGAACCTTATTAAACACAGTACAACTATGATTTTCCTACTTTTTCTTAATGCTATCAAGATCTAATTGCTGTGATTTTAATACATACAGCCTTTGTTAATACAGGAAAATCCTAGAACTTTCAGTTGGGACTATTTGATAGTTTCATGAGGTCATTTAGAAGGAGAGATTTTACCATATTTTTTTTACTCATACAACACCAAACAGATGCAATTATGCCATTCTAAATATTTTAATTTCCATATGGAAAGATATATAAACTGTATTAACTCAGGGCTCTGTTACATTAGATTAAACATATCACCAAGGAGGTTTCTCAGTGTTATAACTGCAGTTTATATATTGCAACTTCTGTGTATAGGCAAGACCTCAGGTGATTTAGATAGCCCTCAGGCTTGACCATTACAACTGAATGCAGCCATTAAAATGATTTGTTATATTTTCCTAACAAAGAGGAAAACAGAACTATCTGGAACATTTTATTTAATGTAGAAAAAAATACAAATTCACTTTTTTGTTTGTTTCTGCCAGCTGTTAACTCCTTGCAGCTGAAAAGATGGTGACAGCACCTGTTTTTATTTTTGATTCCATAAGAAAAAAACAAACAGTATAAATTTTAGGGCAGGCATTATAGACAATATAAGACTCTTCCGTACTAACTAGAATTTTCTGCTTTCTGTTGCTCATTTTAAACCTGCTTAGATTTATGGATCTCTTTCTGAGGTTACTTTTAGTAGCGCCATTAAGGTATAGCTATGCGTAGATGGATGCAACACTGAATTTTATGTGCAATTAAAAAAAAAAACAAATTCATCTTTTTCTAAACCAATATGTTAATATAGGAAAAGACAAAGCCTTTTACATACAGCAGACTTAGAATCATAGAACCATAGAATAGTAAAGGTTTGAAAGGACCTTAAGATCACCTAGTTCCAACACCCCTGCCATTAGCAGGGACACCTCACACTAAAACATGTCACCCAAGGCTCTGTCCAAGCCACCCTTGAACATCACCAGCGATGGAACATTCACAACTTCCATGGGCAACCCATTCCAGTGCCTCATCATCCTAAAAGTAAAGAATTTCTTCCTCATATCCTAACTAAACTTCCCCTGTTGAAGAGTGAACTCTTTACCCCTTGTCCTATCACTACATTCCCTCATGAAGAATCCCTCCCCAACATCCCTATAGGCCCCCTTCAGATATTGGAAGGCTGCCATGAGTTCTCCACGCAGCCTTCTCCAAGCTGAACAGCCCCACTTTTCTCAGCCTATCTTCACACAGGAGGTGCTCCAGTCCCCTGATCATCCTCGTGGCCCTCCTCTGCACTTGTTCCAA
>JARCZZ010039901.1:0-41968 GCA_030323915.1 Brotogeris chrysoptera
TGGTTTGTGTTATACCTTAGTTACTGGACTGTTCTTATCTCAACTCATGGGAGTTACATTCTTTTGATTCTCCTCCCTGTCCCTCCAGGAGCAAGGGGGAGGAAGGCAGGGAGTGAGCAAATGGCTGTGTGGTACTGAGTTAGCAGCTGGACTTCAAACATGACATCTATACATTGATATTTCTTTTCAACTTTTATTGAAATTTCACGTTAGTGGAAATTTGCTTGCAGAATAGAAAAATAGAAGTAAGAATATGCCTTTTGTCTATTGTACAGCCATATATAAGCACAACAAAAATGGCTGGTGGCCAGTGCATTTATCACCATTTCTAGGCAGAGACATGAGAAATCTTGAATACTGTGTGCAGTTCTTGGACTCACAATTTAAGAAGGTCCTTGAATGCATCCAGAGGAGGGCAAAAAAGCTGATGAAAGTACTGGAAGGCATGTCCTATGAGAAGTGGCTGAGGATGTTGGGCTTGCCTAGTTTGGAGAGAAGGAGGCTGAGAGAATGATCTCATTGCTCTCTACATCTTTCTATGGAGGGGAAGCAGAGAGGGAGGTGCAGATAGATCTCTTCTCACTGTGATCCAGTGATAGGATATGTGGGAATGGCTCAAAGCTGCCCCAGGGACAGTTTAGACTTGACATTAGGAAGCATTTCTTTACTGAGAGGGTGGTCAAACACTGGAACAGGCTCCGTAGAGAGGTGACTGATGCTCCAAGTCTGTCTGTGTTTAAGAGACATTTGGACAATGCCCTTAACAACATGCTTTAACTTGGTCAGCCCCGAATTGGTCAGGCAGTTGGACTAGATCATGTTAAGTTCCTTCCAAACAAATATTCCATTCCATTCCATTAATGCAGAAGCTGCCCAGCCAACTGGTTTCTGAGGAAGGGGTTTCTGTAGTCATGGTCCAGCCTTTCGAGTAATGACATTTTTTGATTTGCAAACTTAACTTCTTCACTTTTAAACACCTTTCTGCACTTAAAATGAGACAGACACTGTTCATGAAACGAAACCAAAACTATCAAATCCAGGCCATAGTGAAGTCAATGGCAAAACATCCAAGGTTTGCCACTGAGGCAGGATTTCACTTAGAGTGAATAAATGAATATGTGTTATTGTGGAGCATGCATGGCTAGTTCACAGTGGCTTGCACATGCATTTCCAGCTGTCATTCCATACGCTTTCTGCTATCTCTGCATCATATTTCTCTTCTTTAGCAGTCCCACTTTCTGAACTGTTACCAGTGCCCCACTGTGGTCTTTTCTACTGCTTCTTTTGCTTGTTAATGTCTGTTTCCTAAAACCTCTCAGTGCTTCCGTCATAATGCCAATACAACTCGTTGGCTTTCCATCTACAGTTCTTATTCTCAACAGCTCCTTCGTCTCAGCTGTTGAGTCTCCTTTCGTGTTACTGCCTTTCTTCTTGGTGCTTCCTTTTTCCACCACTCTGTAACTTGTGCAGTAGTTTCTTGACTTTCCTGTCCTTATTCCTTACTTCTACTGAAGTCTTCTGTTTCTAGTAAAATCCTAGCCCTTCACAGACCAAGTGCCTGTTGTTGCCACAGATGCCTGAGTGAAACATTTACAATTCTGTGACAGCAAAACTGAAGCTTTTTGTAAAGTTCTATTGTTCTTCCAGGTTGTTCACTTAGGAAAATTTAAAGGCTTTAAAGAGACTGTGGAACAAACTGAAATTTTTTCTTCAATATTTTTAACCACAAATTTGAATTTGCGGTTTAGTAATAATTAATTCCTCTTCATTTACAATTTTCTTTAACTCCAGTGAGAGCCATTTATAAAAAAAAGGTTTAATTCCACATATTTTTAAAATTCTACCAACATTTCA
Source organism: Brotogeris chrysoptera (assembly GCA_030323915.1). Classification (NCBI taxonomy): domain Eukaryota; kingdom Metazoa; phylum Chordata; class Aves; order Psittaciformes; family Psittacidae; genus Brotogeris; species Brotogeris chrysoptera. The sequence goes on from JARCZZ010039901.1 coordinate 1,855, forward strand.
AAACCACTGGTTTGACCTGAAACATTTTTCTGTATTTTAAAAGGCCTCTAGAATGGGGAAAGAAATCCTTTTTCTCCTTATTTTTACACCCTGTATTCTGGGTGCCTTGAACTTCCCACACAATGTCAACCTCTTGTGCTTTCACATAAAAAAAAGTCAAGGTCTAATCACAAAAAGGTCTATATTAAGAATACAATTTAACTTGTTAGCTGCTGTTTGTGATCCTGCACACTATGAATCTCATACAGTAGAAATTAAAATCTGGTATCATTTCATGACCCTTATCACCTTCTTTCTCACAGATTCCAACTGTGTGAAGTTATTTCCATAAAGAACTGTGGGGATATTGTAGGAAGCAAACTGGATTTGCCAACAGTTCAAAGCTGTGGTGAATATTACGTTTAGAGCCAACTCCTCTTATTACAGATATTTTTAACACTTCCTGAAAATTCCCTTCAAAAAAGTAACAGTAATTTTCGTCAGCTCTGGGAAAAGAGTCATCAAGTATCTCCAGGTGTAATGTATTTTTAGTAGAACCACCCAAACTGTTAGCCGCAGTTGTGAACTCTGCTGAGGAAGTCTCTCAGTGCTGCAGTGGCAAGCTATCTGCCCACCGGCAGTTTGAGCACTGCAGATAGAGGTGCAAGACCTTAAAAAAAAAATAAAAATAAATCTAAAGCCATGCCATAAACAGGGAGCATCTTTTAAAATCATCTTCCCTCTCTTGGAAAGCAATAGAATAATAGAAAGATAAACAAACTGTTCTGAGAAAGGAGCAGCCCAGCTTTGCTGCAGGGTCACTGATGCTTCCCTGCTGCACCTCTCATTTGCTCAAGCAGGAGATTACCTAATTCTGCCCCTGCAGAAGCCCCCTGGCTTTTCTGTGTTCATGCTCTGTCTCCCTCATTCCCTTTATGCTTTCTCTAAAGGAGCTTTCTTTTTTTTCATCCTGTGTTGAGGAACCTAACTGTTCCCAGGTAGTTTATCTCAAATAATCACATAATTTCCTGCATGAAGCAGCACAGGATGCCCCAAGACTCCCATCATCTTGCATGACCACTTTTAGTGTGCTCAGACTTCTAAAGTCCTGCTGCTTTCTGCCCTTGTAGACGCAAAGGTCAATGGAGATTTGGCAACTTTTCTTAAGTGTCAAACTCCAGCCATTTAATCCCTGAGACTGGGAAAGGAGGATTTCTAGGAAGAAGGACATTAACAGCCCTCTCATGTTTCCCACCATTAAGGGGCAGAGCTGAGATAAGAAGTCCGGACTGGCTCTGAAAGCTGAGCTCTGTCAGAACAGATTCCTTTTAGAGATATAGGAGAGAAATAGAAATGTAGGAGAACAAACAAGTAAGCAAACACAAATGCAGACATCTTGGACACATCTCTTGAAAGCTCACAGATCATCTTGCCTGGGCACAGTGGTTCTGACAGCCTCTGGCCAGGCCACAGCAACACCATCCAGACCTGCTGGAAATGCAGCAGGTGGTAACCTCCAGAAGGGAGGTAAAGACTTGGAAACGGCAGTGATTTGTACCCTATGGAGATAAAGCAGAGTCACTGCTAAAAATGTGTTTGTTGGTTGGGTTGTTTGTTTTATTTTTCTATTTGTTCATTCAGCTTGAGTAAAGCCATTTGAGGGGCTTTTTGTTTGCTTCAGTTACTTTGTTTTTTTCACTTTATTGCTTTCCTTATTCTGCCTCATGAGAAAATAATACTTTGCTGCAAAGGAAAATAAGGATCTGAACGCCTTTTTTTTTCTATGCACAGAGAGAGGGATCCACTGCACTGCCTTGCAGCTGTCTCTATGTGAAGTTACAGCAGGACCAAAGGATAACTGTGACCCGTTAAACTGTCCAGCCAGCGTTACAAAATAGGCTTACTTCTTCACTCAGAGCATTTGGGGTTTCTCTGTATGTATTTTTTAATTTATCACTGCTCAATAAATTTAGATGGTCTCGGACAAATAGAGAAAGAAGGTGAAAAAATATTGGTTTTGCTGTCCTAAATTTAATGTATCTACATTGTTAAGGCCTTTGCTGCGTTTCGTATTCCCATTTATTCCCCCACTCTCATCAGTAGGTTTGGATAGCAGGTTTACTTACAGGCTTGCCGGTTGTATTTGTACTACAGCTCTAAGTCAATGACATCATTTATTAGGGAGATAAATGAGAGCAATTAAGCATCACAGCCATAACTGGTGAAACTTTCTGCAATGAGAGTGTTATTAAAATGATAGAGTGCTTGCCTGTGCCTTCCTGAGGTGTGTGATTCAGCCTTTCTCCTTTGCCTGCTGGGGTGACCCCAGGCGGAGCACCTCATATATGCATTGTTTCCATAGGGCTATATATAGCTTCTCGTGTAAAAATGGCAATGTGTATTGATTGATGGCCATTTCATTTTTAAGAGCCATCTTCTGTGATGTTATTTAAACAGGACAGCTGATAAACATTACACTTTAGTTCATGTTTGTTAATCTATTCACTTCAATAACCTCCTCATATGCTGATAAATGGCACCTTCATGAAGAATAGCAGTTACTTTTTCTCATAATATACTGGTGTTTAAGGCTTTTTGTACTATATCAAATGCACAGCCTCACTCTGTCATTCAAACCTGAATGACATCTTATTAAAACTGGTTTTCTTTTTAGTTCAGTCTGGCTTATGTTTCCAATTGTTTTCAAAAGTGGATTTGGTGGAAAGAAGGAAATTGCCATAAGGAAAGCAAAATCCATTCTGCCAAAGTAAAAGCCTAGGTTTCACACTGGAGCTTATTTCCCTAAAGATATTGAGTTCTCTGATTTGGGTAGAGAAGGAGCTGCAGATATGCAGAAAGAAACAAGCAGCTGGAAAAAATAAGGCCATTGCAAGAAAAGGAAATAAATAGGACTAATACCTGGAGAAAGAAATCAAGGTGACCAAATACAGTCTGAAGAAGCGAAAACAAGCATTGAGAGGAAAAAAACCCCTAAAGCAATGACTATGCAGTGAGAAAACAACCTAGATAGGGTGCTCCAGGCTTCCCCCAGCAGCACCAGCAGACAGGACTGAGCTATAGGGCAACAGCCTTACCAGTCTGAGGCATCCCTTCCTGCTCCTGCCTTCCTACGGTAGGAGTGTGATCTCCATCTCCACACCAGGAAACCCCACTGTCTCTCATAGGAGATACTACCAGCATGGGAGCCCTGTAAGGCTTCTTGGGAGTCTCAGGCTGGCCATAGACATACTGTATATGCATGGAGAGCACACATAATGCATATAGATGAAGCAGCTGTGATGGCAAATCCTTGCCCTTTTTAGATGTCATAAAGTAAATGTACTGCGCAGAGTACGATGTGGCTGGCAAGAAAATGGAGATGATATCCCTCTACTCTTGGATCCAAATACTTAGTTTTTTAAAGCACATGATTTACCTGTGGTTTGTACCCTAGCAGGCACTGCCCAGAGCATGGTGCCCAGAAGCATGTTTCCAATGAAACATTGAAATGTGTGTGAAATGGGTGACGGTAATAGTGTGGCAGTGCAAGCTGAGGCCAGCTGCACCCTGGCCTCTGTGAGTACCCTGGGAGAAGAAATCTGAAGCAAAGCATTACTTCTGACGATCCTCTTCCAGATGTGTGGGGAGGGAGGCAACCATGGGGTCTCAAACCCAGAAAAGAAAAAGGGCGATTGAGGTTGGATTTGGAAGCCAGACAGGTACTTTGGAAAGATTTTACGGATATATTAAGCAAAATTTAGAGCAAATGTTTTCTTCTTCTGAAACTGCTCTTTTTAATAGGTGTCAGCATTTCTCAAATGCATTTATTGCCATCCTTTCCATCCCTGGCAAGCCTGCTACAGTGGCAAACCTGTGGAAGAAATGTCTGGAGAAAGGTGGAAATGAATTCTACTTTGATCTTTAAGGGAGTCTTTAAAAGATGTTCCCAAAGAGTTGAAACGTGTCAAGGGTTGAGAAAGAACATACAGAGAGACTCTGGGAAGGGGTGACGTGTTCAGACTGCCAGAGATGGAGTGGACGGCAGTGGGATAGGGGCAGTCGAGGTATGTGATGTAAATAATATATGTTCAAAGGTGTGCCTAAGTGATAAGAAGGATGATGCTAAAACAGACAAAAAATTAAGCAACATCAAAAGAGATATAAGAATAACCATGTCAGGTCAGACCAATAGTCCATCTAGTTGGCCTCTGATATGTCACATCAAGGTTTAAATATCCATATGAAGTCATCTGCCTGCACTGGAAATAATGTCCTAGACAGGATGAGCAGGCAATTTGGGCGTTTCACTCTTTAAGACAGGAGTAGTCATACTGTTAAGAAATAATGTATTCTAATTTAATGTGACTGAATACTCTCAGTAACCACAGAAAGGTTTATACATTTGCTGAATCCTGCTGATTTTTGGCTCAGTAATCTCTGAAAGAATTTACACCAGTTATTAAGTTACATAAAGACAATCTTTAGCTTTGACCACTGTTAAACCATCTGGAATTCAGGTTCATTTATTCCTCTCAGTTTGCGCTTTTTAGCATAAAGTATAGAAAGAAATATTTTTCTTTGAGAGTGGGCCAATGTGTTGTGAGGGAAATGGTGCTTCTCTCACATCCACTTTTTCCTTACCCACTCAATAGTCTTTCTCTTCAAGGACCCAGAACCTCTTTGCTGTCTATGGTCAGTCAATTTCTTTGCTGCTGACTTCAGCCAAACAGCAAAGAGAACTCAACCCTTATATTTCATGACAGGAGGAAACCCAGATAGTGGTGGTTGTGGTTATTTCTTCAAGGATGTTAGCCATATTTGCCATACAATGTTATAAAAATGCACAATACCATAATATCTATCCCTACTGTTTCCTGCATGATAAGATATGCTGGAAAAATTGAGTTTTTTCAAATAAAGGAAATGTTTGTGGCCTTTGTTTTCCCAAGTATCTTATGTCTTCTCCATCAGGCAGCTTCTGGCATGCAATGAAATCAGTATACCTGTGCCAAAGATGGAAGTAGCAATAAAGAAAAGATCTTCCTTTTAGGGAGAAGAAGAACATACAACTTTATTTTTTGTAAGAAAGTTCTCACCTGGTTACTTCTATCATACCCTTTAACCTTGGAGGATGCCTTTCACATCTCACTCAACTTCCATTATAGATGAGTTGTTAGTCCCAAAGACTGAGGAAATCTCCAACTCTCACCTGTGAAAGACTTCAGTAGAGTTTGATAGATGCTGAAGGATAGGTCCTGCCCACGGGATAAATAAGTGCCCAGCTTCAAAATGGGGCAGTATATCTTGAGGGTTTTTTTAAATATAGAGATCCTTCAGCTGAAATTTTTCTTCTTACTGCTATGAAGAAAAAAAGTTTGAACTATTCTTTTTCAGAAACAGGTTGATGATGTGGGCCAAGGATGGGATGCATTTTCTCATAGCAAATGATAGTGCAGGTTATTTGATACAGAGTTTATTCAATAACAAACATCGGTTCGTTAGTACCAAGCCATCTCTTTATCACGTAACAGGTCATCTCTTTATACATTTCTCTATGCAGTTAGAATTTATCCTTCACAGTTAATAGATTTTCATTGAACTATTTTAAATAAATCTTATCTTTTCTCAGTGACAATGAAGAGGAGGTGGGTATCACATTTTGTGTTTCACCTCCATCTTTGTGCATTTTGATGTAGTACAGCAGAATGCCTGTTACTATTTAATGAAGCAGGAATCTGGATTAACTCCAGCTGTGGGCCACGTAATCAGGGCTTGTGAGTATGTTCAAAAAGGGGTGTTTTCCCTGGCTCATATTTCATTCCTGCATGGAAATCTGCTCTCACTCAAACCTGTCCACATGATGCAGTAAATGATTTTCGCTCCCTTCTGAATCATATGCTTAAGCACCCCCCACTACACTTCTATGAAAAGAACAAAAAGGCACAAACAGCTTGACTGGTCCATTGACACTAAGTGCTATTTAATGATGAGAGGCTTTGTTTGTTCATGTATAAATCTACCATTCAGTCAAGTTTATACTATAACAACTGTAAGATCTGTTATAGTGTTTCAGGCAGATTTATGTCATTTTCCCCAGATGACTACAATATGATTATTTGGTGCCCGTGGCTTAAGATGAACTCAATGCTCACAAGTGGTTTCACCTTTATTTAAAAAAGCATATCACCACCATGAACCACAGGTACACTTTCAATTCTTACTACCTCTCAACATATTTTTGCTACCATTTAAAATAATACGTTATATATAAAGTAAATGTGATAAGAAGATATGGCTGTAACTGCAAATGATCGCTTAGGGTTTTTTATTTCCTTAACAGAGGAAAAAAATCAGACCATATATGCCTTTTGGAGAGAGTCTAGCTCACCCATAAATCATCAGTGTGTTCCCAGTTCTGAGTGTGCAACAGTGCAAATGTGTGTGTGAATTCATGGACTGACACATCCATGAGAATTTGTGTCCATATTAGATTTTCAATGGTCTTTCTGAGCATGCACTTTGCCCCTTTAGATGTCATCATCAATCCATAGTGGTGCTTTTGACAGAGTATGTCTCAGCCAACAAAAAAGACAATTGTCAAATAGATATTGCTCATTGCTCTTTTCCAGAGACTGGACATCTTTTGCAGTAATTTGATATGGCAAGTTTTCTCAAGCTATCAGCATAGATTCAGACTACAGATGATAATGAAAACTAAATCAGAGTTCATCATGCATGAAAGATTCTGAAAATTTGAATTTTTTAAATTTCATAGATTGTGTAGAGGTTACAGATGGGTAAACTCAAAAACGTTTGGCCTTACCACAATATTAGATTTGCTGGCCAAACATCACCTGCCAAAACAAACTAGAAATAAATGGCTCTCCATTTTCAGGAGAACGAGCCATTTTCCCTCCCTTTTTTATTTCTATTTTTTTGCTTTCTTCCAATCCATCAGTGTGAAAAGACTGTTGAATGAGATTCTGGAAAATACATCCAAATATTTTAGGTTTTCCGATAAATTCCCTCAAAGGCATTATAAATGGCAATTTGATCACCTCAGATTTCCTATATGAGTTATATAGAGTTATATAGTTGTATGTGGCAGGATGTTGCTTTGTAACCTGTAATGTCTCATAGTCTGCCTCTGGGGAAACTGAGATTTTACTCTCTTTCAGCTCCTAGTTTGTTGGGTTTGGTTTGTTTTGGTTTTTTGGGAGGCTTTTTTAACAGAACAAGCAAAATTGTTCTAATTTTCTTTTTTGTCTTCAGAATGTTATCTAATTAAAATTTCCTGCTAGTATTCTTCAGTTCTTTTCCATCTACCCTTCATGCCTGTCATTTCAAAGTAACTAGCCGTTATAGTACCATCTCTATGATGTTTCTGGTCAAGACAGTGGGTGAGAAAGATTTAACTTCAGTCCTAGAATCTACCCTGATGAAGTTTCAATTAAATTGCCAGTATTGAGAAAATAAGAAAAATTACAAGAGTTTAAATCTTAACCTTCAAGGAAGCTTGAGCGGGTATGAATAATGTTCTTTCTGAAAGACAGTGTAAGTATAGTTGCAGCCACTAATGTGAAGCAATGCATGTTCATGACATCATCTTTCCACACTGTTAAGTGGAACAAGTCATAGTGTAAGTGCGTGTTCAAGTGTGTAAGGATCAAAGATAAACTTTAAATCTTGAAGGAAATTATGGTGACAAAGGCAATTTAAATGAAATTGTATGGTCAGAAGTGCTCTCTGTACTTTTTATTTCTGTCTGCAATCCAGATCATGGTCAGACTATACCCGCATCATTTCATTGTTATCAATTCTCACCTGGCCATAGACAGCCAGATAAGTTTGTATGACATCTGATTGTTTTAAACAAACTCAGATTTATGATTACACTTCTGTCCAGGATCTCTTTCTTGATGGAGAGCTATTTATCTCAGATTCTATGCCACATCCACCATTCTGATACTTAAATGCATATATATGAGTTGTGGCAATTAATATATGCTTGCATTCCACTCATTTGAATATGAAGACAACTAAAGCCAACTTGAGGTGAAAATCTGCCCATCCACATTTTTATGCATTGTCCTTTTATCCTTTTGAGTGAATAAACCCCAGGACAATAATCTTCTCTGTGAAGGTATACCTTAGCATTGACTTTCAGCTTAAACATAATACAGATTTTTGTCTCCACCTCTGTCTTTAGACAGCACAAGTCAGCCAGGCAATCTCATGACAAACTCCACTAAGAACTTCACAGTTAACAAAACAATGAATGAAACATCATTCTGGCACACAGAACAGCTTTCTGCTGTCTTCTGCCGCCTTTGCTTTTTTTTTTTCCCCAAGTGGAAAAGCAACTTCAAAAACAAGGTGCTGTCATTTTAGCAAAGGAGAATTAGGACTGTGAAAGGATGAAGTGTCCTTGCACAGAAAGACTGCAGCTAAAATTGTATCAATATTCCTGTTATAAACTGATAAACACAGAGCTCCGTGAGGTCAAGTTGTACATGCTTGAGCTGACATGCCAATCTGCCAGCAGTCATATGGTTCTCATATGGCGACACGCCACAGATGCCAGGAAAATGTGAGAAGTTTCTGGCTCATTTCATTTCACTCTCCTGAATGCCATGTTTGCCTGCACACACACACACACTCACACACACACGCAAAGTAGATTTTCTATTTTAAATAGAGCTGTTATAGCCTGTGTATTTCCATTTTCTTAAAGGATTTGCAATAACTCACCCAAACTGATTCCTGAGACTTCATAGCAAGACTTGTCTTGGAAATGAGACCAGCTTTTATTTTATTTTTTTTTCTTAAAAGCCTTCAAAACACTCCACTAGCCATTTTTAAATGCCATCAAAAGACAGAATTAGAAAAAGAGACAGACAAGATAACAACACATCATATGTGGATGCATTTTGCACTCTTGTAATATACATTTAAGGATGGGAATCTTTAAAGTTTTAGTTTTGTCAAAATGAGACCTCTTCCAACCTCTAACAACATCAAAATAGCTCTTTTATTAATGCTTGAACAGTGGCAAGTATTGCTTTCTTTGGTGCTGTTTCTTCAATGTGCATTTTTGTATCAACGATATAATGTCTCTGTCGTATGGACTGACATGATAGTACATTAACAATTGTCTACATTCATATATGGCAAGCAGACCACAATTATTCATTAAGTATACAATGCACAATTTACAAATTGTTGAAATATGTATTTCCACATTAGACCATCTTTCAAGCTTTTACAGTCTTTTGTGTCAGGTTCAATTGTCTTCAAGATGAATTGTTTCCCTTTTCCTTCTTTTAAACTGTTACTAAAGTGAAAAGTCAAAGGCAAATATAACTACAATAATACAATATTTTAAATGAAATTACTTGCTTCTGTGACTGAGTGTACCCTTGCATCTCCAAGTCCAGCTATGCTGATTTTAGATTAACTTACTTCAAATTGTTAATACAAAAAAACCCATAAACTGGTTTTAGTCTTAATATATGAAAAATAAAAAAATCCACAATAAGGGTGCTTGTGTAAGCACGTGCACATTTTGTACACCTGCATAAACAACTATACAAATAGTGGTGATTTCTCCATGCAGGGTTATGTTTGAAATTAATTCACCTATAACACCTCTCCTATCTTTGGTCAGAAATCTTTCTAAAAAACATTTAAAATGACACAGTTTTGGGCTGCCACAAACATCTCGGTCTACAGGGAAAGCATTTATTCTTTTTGAATATTAAGATTCACCTTCCTGGGATCGCGCTTGCTAAAGGTTCAAGGTAGGAACACCAAATCAGGAGCAGGCAGCAACTTTCTCGTGTAAAGAAGCTACGATTTGGAAGTCAGCCCCTAAATTTATGAAACTGGAACAAGAAAAAGCAAAGAGAATTCTGTAATCTGAAGATGTCAAGATGTAAACTTTTCAATAATCCCCATTTAGATTTTTTCATTTTCATTTTCACATCACTTGTAAATTGGGGGAGGAAGATCAGCTCAGGCATTAAGGCAATAGCCTACAGCTGAGGAAAACCAGGTCTGACTCCTTGCTTGGCATTAAGTTTCCTGTGCAATCCTGTTCCTCAGGCTCTAATTAAGATAGAGACCTCTGACCACTGAAAAACAGTATTATGTGAAACAGAGTCTTCAGTACGAGTTTGGAGTTTCCTAGTCAGCTTTGTCCTGAGGTTAATAACTGAAAAATATTCACAAAGTAGGATCTAAAGTATTTTTCATGAAGATTATTTTTTTAGCAACGGCTTTATTTATTTTTTTTTTTTGGTGCATTTACTCAAGGGACCTTCATTATTGCAATAAGAATAATAAAGAAGCTGAGGAGCTGAGGAACAGAGCTTCAGTTTGTTTGTTGCTCTCTTAAACACATACATTTGTACAAATGTTTTGGAATAAACATTTGTGTTTGTGCTTGCACAGCAATTAACAGATTGTAAATATCATCCAAAGTACTGCATCCACATAGACTTACTGTATTTGCAACCCCCACTTGTATTTTGGTACATAAGACACAGGTCCCCCCAGTTAGATTTCACTTTCCTTTTATGGTTAACCAGTAAAGATAAAGGGCTTCTTAAATGGAGTCTAATTTAACTCAGTGTACTTTCTCATGAGATAATATCAAACCAGCACCATAGTCCAACATTGCTTCCAGTGTTGCGTACACTGTATATTAGATGTGTGCTATCAATACTATGACCTCCTTGTAGTGATCAGAAGAATTTCTCTGTTCCTCCCCAAATTAAAGCATTAGAACGTAATTCACTTGACAACAAACATTATACTTGTAGCACTATCTTAGTACTCAAATCATAATTTTTTCAAACTTAATTTGTCAAGTTCATAACCATCACTTGAAACTTGCTGACAAGGAACCTGATAACACATCATATCAAATTCCACTTTACAACTGTTTCCTTGGAAACACAGGCATAAAAATGGGCCATGCACAATGGAATAAAATCAAACAAATTAAAATAAACCTTAAAGAATTCCCACTAATCACAAATGCTTTGCTTTGCTAAAATTCATGCAAAACCAGGGATAATGAGTCTTACAAGAAGAGCATCATCAGCCCCACAGTGCTACAGTCCCTACTTGTTTTGTCCCTGATCCATCAAATCGCTTCAGCATGTATATAACTTTAAATACATGAGATGATATTCCAATCAACAGAATGAGTCATGTGCTTAAGGTTATTCATGTACTTAAGAACTGCACAAGAGGTGGCTTTGTCTCCAGAGGCTGAGTAGCTACTAGAGAAACAATATATGCACACACACTGCAAGCTATATATACATCTGTGGAAGCCATCCTCAGGAAAGATAACAACATATAAAACACTCAGGTCTTCATATACCATAAGTTATGACTTCTGATTATTTAAAATCTCGAGAAGATAACTGGATAAAGGTAGGAAGACATTAATTTTGAGCAGTCTGTTTATGTAGGGGTATAAATTTTATTTAATGTAGAAATTGCATGCCAGTTCAAAGAAGAAAAATTACTTGTTTTGTTGACCTTTGGGATTTTCTCCCATAGGTTTGAAGTGACTTCAGAGTAAGATTACAGATCACCCAATAAGAGAATGGTGCCGAGATTTGCAGATACCTAGTGAAAATTTTCCTGCCCATTAGGGATTATTTTTTTTAATCATCAAGCAAACCAAAATGGTTTTTTCTTTGTATTATAATATTGATATAGATGGGTATGCAGATTCTTGTGCTTGCATTTGATATCTAGTGCATCAGATATATATGACAGGAGTATCAAAATGCAGATATGCTGGCAAATGTATTCTTCCTCCAGTTATTGTGTACCAGATAGCATGTTGATTCTACCACTCCTTGGATAAAAAAGCAATTTGACCAGAGTCTTTTCAGAATGCCATCCTTTTTTTCCCTCTGCGTTTAGGTAAAATTGTCATGGATAAAGAAGGAATTTCCCTTGGGGAGTTTATTCGATATCGCACATCACATGATCTCTTCTTTCTCTAATACATCTGGTACCAACAACGCACTACTAACTGCTAACAAAATCTACTTATTATATAGTATGTTCAAAAATTTCAGGTCTCAAGGTACTTTGAAAAGGAATTACATATTACAGTATCATTTCTGCAGACAGGAACACTGATGTTCAAAGAAACTCTTCATCAGAATTGGTTATTCCCCATAGATCTTAGATTTGCACTGAGGTATTTTAACTTCAGTTTTTTCAAGGATCTCACGTCATTCAGGCTGTAATGGATATCTTATTTGATCTAAACACATTAAAGAAGAGATAAAACTTAAGCTTGTAAAGTGAAGGATATCTAATGCAAAGCTGAAAATGTTGTTGAAAATCAAGGCTCTTTAGCCTGGGTGTTTAAATCTCAGAATACAAGTCTTGAGACAAAGAGAGAAAGCTCACAAGCTACGTAACTGTTTGCTTCTTCTACCTTTTGACTTTTCCCACCTAGAAAATTAATTTAAAAATAACTGAACTAACCCTCATGCAACCTTTTTCTAGATTTTTTGCTTCATTAGCAGAAAATCTATAATATATCAGTAACAATTTCATACTTATGAGATTTTGTAAGCAGATATCTTATGGTTGAAATCATGATTATTGATTCTTCTTCTATCTTCTCCATTCTCTGTGTTGGCAAGTTGACCCTTAAACTTTTAGGGTAAAAGCATCTCCTACCAAACTTCAGTAAAATGTCTGCTGACCCTCACAATATTTTCTTAACACAAGTTAATGCATAAGAATTGAAACTAATAATTTCAAAACTCCAGAAAGTCTCATTTTTTTCTGCCTGTTGTTATGATTACTTTTACTAAAACAGCAGCCAGTCTCAGGAAATCCAATTCCTGGAGCCGTAAGATAAATAATTACAGGTGTAAAACATCCCAAACTCTCTTGAAATTTAGTTATTTATAATCTATACCCTTATTTCTGTTTAAAGTGATACTCACTAATAAATTATATATTCCCAAATTTTTTTTACTGCTTTTTTCTTCCCATGCTTTCTGGAAAAATTTGTATGTATAAATGGAATACTGAGTGAATTTTGTTAAAGCTGAACTTAAACTAGGTATATATAACATGGAGGAAACCATGAAATACAATCGCTTGTTGTCACTGGTGGCATAAATTCAAAGAGTCCAACAAGGGATGCACTGGAAAGTGTTCTTTATTGTCCTTGATGTGAAGTGTCACGTGAATGCAATTACAGTGTTTTCTAACAAAAAGTTTAGAACAGGATTTGAAACTCTTCTAACAGAAGTCAACAGAAATTCTTGCCAACTGTAGGAAGAATCCTGAAAGCGCCCAGTTTCATTACTTCATAAGGCCTAATTTTACATAAACTTTCACAGTCATTCTTGGACATCTTCTATGAGCCAAGAGGATGTTATGTTACTCACATATTAGAGAAATGCCTTCATATTTCCTGATACACTGGTTACTAGTAAGTGGAAACAGCAGGCAAACTGAGGGCCCAATCTATGGATTTAATTTTAGCAGTTACTAAAATATGGGTGCCAGCTTCAAAGTGTATGTATCTCCTTGCAACTGCACGTGGCTTTCACTGTATTACATAGTAAAAGTTGTTGGTACTCAGAGATCATTTTGTGTTGAGAGATGTGCCGAAATCAGAATCTAAATGTTCGAAAATTTCTTGTACGGTATCTGTTAAAGTGCAAAATTAACTTCAGTCAAATACAGGAATTAATATAGACTTGTCATCTCCTACCAGGGACAAGGATTCTGGGGGTTTGTCTGCTTGTTTCTTTGTTTATTTTTCCTAGCATAGTGGCTTTGGGTCTTTTTCTAGCTATTGTAAAATTTTATCCCTCACAGTTATGACAAATAAGTCAAATGAACAGTGTCAGGAGGCTCTAACTGATTTTAGTAACTACATGCTGTGTACAGTATGTCTCTTGTAAACCTTGTAAGGGCATTTTTGACCTTCAAGTCCAACAGCCAAGGTCTTAGGGGTCCTGTTGCAGATTTCAGTCTTTTTTTTAGGGTTTAGTTTTACTGAGATTTGTGCTGGCCCTCTTTCTTCACCTTGTTTCTTTCTCTGCAGCTGAACCCATCAAACTTGCATGTTAAGAGCATGTAACCTTTTCCACCTGTGTGGGAGTTGCCCTTCACTCCCTGATCCAGAAACAAATTGGTTTTCTAAATCCTCTGTACATTTTGCAGGATAATGATGTAGCTGTCCAAAATTTGCAGAAGGATCTCCAAAGCAGGATAAAATAGGGTAAACCATCAGCAAAGAACTTCCTGCGTTCCTACAAGACCACAGACTTCTTGGTATGAGATGAAAGAGAACTGCAATCACAGTCTTATACTGTCAAGAAGCTCACCATGAAAAATGTAGTTTGTACCAAATTAAAGAACAAAAAATACCCTTCTTTTTTCTTTTTATTTTTTTTTAATAACCACTGCCTTTCACACCTCCTTTTTTATTTAATCTCTTACCCCTTTTTTTTCTGTCTCGTGATCCTTAAGCATTTAACTAGTCGCAAACCTTAACGACAGTGATGCAAGGTAATTGACTGAGAAAGTCAGAAGTCTCTAAATTACCAAAGGAATGAAGTATTAAAATTAAATCTCCCTAAAGGTTGTTGATTTCTAATTTTATGTACAGAGAGGAGGGGTGGAGGGGAAGGTTTTGCTTTTCCCTTAATTCTGCCATATTGTCTGATTCACAGTCAGAGACAAACTGAAATGGCCATCTGGTTGATGTGCATACAAAAGGAGTGGTTTGCCAGACAAAGAAAGTACCTTTTTTCATACAAAGCAATACATCTCCTCTTATCAGACTTCCATCCTGTGGCTTTGGTGGAGCTGCAGGTAGGTAGGAGCAGAACCCATGTACCACCCAGATGTAGCAGCTGCTGTTAAAATAGTAATGCAAGTATATAATGATCTGAGAGGTTTGACATACATTCATAACACAAAATACAACACAATCATACTAAACACTTTCAGCTTTCAGCTGAAAGCTTTCAGCTTTCTCGTTTTAGATTGACTATTCTGAGTTCACTAATTTGCTCGCACCACAGGAGCAATTACAGGATTTTATGTTGAAATAATGGTATATGAACAATTAGAAATCAGGCTGAGACCACTGTGTACATGGACCTTTCTAAACAGGGGTATGTTTTTTGTAGCTATTTAATGCCATCCACAGATGTATCTGTCTATCTGTTGCAGTGGTAAATCTGTGTGCACATGCACAAAAGAAAAATTGCATGCAAAACATTCCCCTTTTGCCCATATCAATTTTTGCAATCTTAATCCACACCCTCAAATGCTTCCAAATGGCCACTCCATACTAGTTTGATTTTATCTATATTCCAGTTCATGCTGAATAGCCACCATACAGACTATATGAAATGTCACAGAAATTTTAAAAGAAAAAGTCACAGTAGAGCATTATGATAGCCATTCTCCTTTCCTGGTGATACCTGAACAGAGTAATGCAAATTCATGTTAAAGAAATTCATGTTGGTTCACATGCACAAGAAATCTTCTGTATTTATGAGTTACTTTTTTCCGCCTCTGTGAGGTACTTTCATTAGATGAAAGACAGTCATATATATGAAGCACTGGCATTGGCATTTGAAATTAATCCTTTATTTCAATTGTTTCATCCTCTCTTCTCCGTTGAAACCTCCTGCTCTTGATACTGGACTCTGTTGACCTCCTCTTAAGGGGCTATTTCATTGCCTTTGCTGCGATGATAACCGTGGAAGTAGAACATCCCATTTCCCCATAAAGCCGTCCAGGGAACTGAAATGGAAATTGCCCTGAACTGCCAATGGAAGTGACTCCACTCCTGAGAGTGGGTTGCTCTATGCTGATATTCCCCTTTTCCTGATTTCCTTCCATTTTAAATTATTTCAAGACAGATTAAAGCAATATGTTTCCAGCTAGAAAGAGAGTCAAAGAGATAAAGCAAGCAAACAAAAGGAGGGTAAGCAGTGATCCCGGGTTTCTAGGCATAGCTAGGAAGTTCATTTCCCTGGTATGTGGCAGGCATGGCAATATTATTAAACGTTCCCCAGGCAACGCTGCTAGGCTCCAAATTCTGTATTTTTCTTCCAGAAAACAAAACACTTTCCTTTTCCAATCAACTATTCCCTCCACCAGTATGTAACAAAATACCCACGGTACATGGTGTAAAAGCTGTTTAATTTCAGACCGTGGCTGTAATTGTATTTATGCTTTCTTTCTGCTGTCGTGGTGTAAGGTCATACTAAAAAAGGGACAATCAACTTAAATGTTGATCACAGAACATGAAAGTGTAATTGCAGCAAAAATATTCTAATAAGATTTTACAGGTTCAATACATTATTTTGAAATAAATGTGCACAAAGGATATCTTGAAAGATGTTACTGAATTATAAGTGTCAGTCATGCAAGAAGCAGAGATTTAAAAGCAGTCTTTGTATTCACAGGTCCATGACGCAGAGTCCTTATTTGGAATATGATAAAGAACATTCAAGGACAAAAGCTTTTCTGGCCCTAAACTTCCCTTCACTTCATTCAATTATCTGGAAGCCTATTCTTTTTTTCCTCCTCATAATATATGGCATCAAATTTCTACACGTTGACTGAAACTTCCCTCTGCTGGGGAAAGACCTCCAGATTTCTTAGCCATGTAGTGACAAATTTTGATTGGGCCTGGCTTTTCCTCCATTGATAAAGTGCATGTGTCTATTGAAATTTGCCATGCATTGTGTGACATGCATTGTCGCCCACTAAACACAAGGTAAAGCCATTCATTATACTCAAAACATTCTCTCAAAGGTGATTTCACATTCCTCTTCCCACACAGGAACTCATTCAGGCCTCTCCTCCAGCAGCAGGCAGAGTCCCTCCAGAAACCTGATGAAGATCATGATGCAGGAAAAAAAAATCCATAACAAGGGCATAGCTGTGGACTGAGGCCTCTCAACAAAATTACCTGACCTGGACTTTGCCCTTTTTACCAAGGTAGCAAAGCAGACTTCCCTGCTACTCCCTTTGTGATCAGTGTGAGAAACAAACAGCAAATAAAATAAGACTGAGGAGGTAGTACAAGGCAGAAAACTACCCGGGTTTAGTTACAACTCAGAGAGACCCCAAATCGCTGTTGCTTGTGGCAAAGGCGTTATTTTTTCAAAATACTTTAGTTTCAAAATCTCAGTGTCTAAATGTCTTAGTGTCTCATCACACAGGCTGGGTGCCATAATAAAGATGTTAAATATCCAGATATTTTGACATGGTCCACATAAGAGCCTCAAGCTTATTAATATTATATTTATTATTTTACACTGTTATGTTAGCTCCATCTTGGCAACTGCGCCATAGAAAATGTCCATGCAATACTCAGGTGTTTCTCTGAGGATGAACTGGACACCAGTAGCGCAGACGACTGTGAAAAGGTTCTGCTATGGGAGAAATTGCTCGTATACATGGTCTGCTGTGTTCCCTTTTACCACATTACAGGAAAAAGTAGTGCAAGACCTTGTAAGCCCAAATCAAACTTCTCAATACAGACAGCAGAAACCTTCAGTAGCCTAGCTCTAAAACTCCTTCCTCATTTTCCTAGCAGCACCTCTCGCTTTGTCAGATCAAGGCTTTGCCACTGCCTTTTTACCCAACTCCCAGAATGCTGGAGTAACAAAATACTGTTCTGCCTGGTGAAAATGATGTGCTTACAGTAGACCATTTCTGTCTCAGTCTCTTGGCATCTGTGTACTGCTGAGAGGGAGCTTAGTTTTTCTGCCATATTTTCAAAAAGATAGCATTGGTAGAGAGGAACAGGGATAGCTAGTACAAATACAACTGGTTTATTATTTATTTTGCAGCTGTAAAATGTGCAATCCAGGATGGTCAGCTATACGTGCAGAATCAGTCAGATGGAACAGGAACCTGGAGTTTAAAATGGGACCAATGCTCCACACCCAACTGAAAAATGAAAGTTTTGAAATTGCCTTTGATAGTGCTCTGTTTTACAGAGAAGTGCCAAGGACTTACTCAAACCCAGTGAAGTTGGCGAAAAGACTCACTGCCATTAACAGGTTTTGAACCAGGCTAAAGGACTTTCTAGAATATTTCACGAGTAACGAAGCTAAAAATGAGTAGCTGGGAAGGCTAAGGGCGACAGGGACTTCTTAAAATGTGGCAGTAGAAAACCAAACATGCAAACAAGCAAACCGAGAAAGACAGTGACCATCTGCCACACGGAGCAGGGACGCAGCCGTCCATCCACTTCTCATACCGAAGCAGACACACAGTGGGCCTCAGGAAGATCTGGGGGCAGGATTCCACAGGCGGGAGGAATGCTGCCCTTCTCTTCCTCTGTCACCTCCCAGTCTGCCCTTCTTGCTTCAACTTGTCCATAGGGCTTCATCCCAGAAGTGCATTATTTTAGCTTCCCTTAAAAAAGGGAGATAATCAAGCTAAGGACACAGTAAAAAATAAGAATTACAGATAGAAAGATATAGGAAAGAAAAAGGAATGGATGTGTTACTTTACCGTGGCATTCAGGGAAGCTCACCTGACCCCTTGGTTGCTCAGACAGTTGCACAAATAAGAGAAAATACCTGCTAGGCACCTCCTGCCTGCACAATGGTAGAAATTTGGCATTTGGGGCTGCTGATGGTGTAGGTGTAGGTGAAGGGGCCAGGTTGCCAGCCCACAGTGAGTGATCTGGAGGATCTGGCCCCAGCAAGCAGTTCCTGCAAGGTATTGGGCCACCTTGTCAGGGAGGGGCATTGAGAACCTTGCCGGATTGGGCCCTTAGTGCGTGAACTTGATAAGCAGCTGAGGCAAAAAGGCTGCACTAAGATATCCAAAAATGGGGTAACAAATATCACTATAATTAGCAGTAGATGTGGAATATTTAACATAAATGGGAAAACCCAGCATTTAATACATGGTGCAAGGTTCATTTGCAGCCATATAATTGCTGTCAGCTAATGCCTGATAAACCCTGCCTAAATTGGAATTTTATTATATCTCTTTTGTAATATATTTATATTTATTCTGACCAAAGTTGGACAAACTTGTCCAAAAGACTAGGGGTCCATTTTATGTGCTTGGGTGTCCAAGCACCTGCCAGCTGTTTGTCCCTTGAATTGAGGACATCATGTTTTCAATTTCCTTCAATAAAGCTATGAATCTGGCAATTTGCTGGCCTGCTTCAGCTAAACAGAAAGGACAATTTGAGAAAGATCATAGTTCAGGCTCAGTCAGACGGAAACGATTGAAAACAGAGAGCTGGCCGCTATGTTTCCCCAATGCAGCTTGCTGTCGCAGTTTGACTGACAAACTGACTTTTTTGAGGTGCTCATGCCCATTTCAGTCAGAGTTTATTGAAGGTGATTTTGATCTTCTCCATGAGGCCACAGCAGCGGCCATGCCATCTGTCACCTTGATTGCATCGTGGATTCTCTGGAGAGAGTGCGATGGCTCCTGATCATTTACAGATTGTGCTGCTTTCGCCTCCATAAGGACCACATGCACAGAGCCAGATGGTGAACATACACGCTTATTATAAGTCTTTATCTCTGTGCAGGAAGGAGAGGCACCATTAGATCTCCCTCAGGAGCTCTGCTCCTCTCTACCATCATGCTGCTCTTCAGCAAATACAGTCTTCTTCAGCTGTCATCAACCTACCTCTGAAAATTAAAAAAATAAACAATAATTCCATCAGCGCAGGCATGAGACGTACAGACACTGCCACAAAGCAGCTCCCCCCGCTGTCCCCAGCGCTCACACACACACATACACACACACACACACTCCTGCAACTGACAGCGTTAGGTGGAAACAAGTTTGCTTGCGAAAAGACAGTTAATGTGCCATTAGGAGAGACTTCTTTGTGAAAATAAAGCAATGCCATCCTGGTTGTTCTTGGCACATTTTTAATTCAGCACGTTCTTTCTTTACAGCAAAGCCTGAGCGTGTGATTGCTGTTTTTCTAAAGGCAGCTTTGTGTCTGTGTCTGTGTTTCTCCTGTCGGAGAGCAGCGATGGGATGCTGGTTACCATGGGTTGCGTGGCTGAAATCTGACTGCCAGGGCTGGGGGGAGAGGAGCTGGCTGTGGGGAACCGCATCGGGTCTGGGGCAGGGTGGGAGGGGAACAGGGAAGCTACTGGAGAGGTGATGGCAAATGCTGTATCTATCAGTGGACCCCTGTATATAGGTTTGTTGAATTCTCTCATCAAAGAGCGATCCTACAGTTGCTCTTTGCCGAAGAAGCATCAGCAGCCTGCACGTAGCACAGACGCTCACCTCGACTCATTTAATGCATGTACCGCACGTGTGACCCTCGGCGCAGGCTGCCAGATTGCGCAGTTTGAGTGTTTCTCTCTGAGAGTTCAGTTTTCTTTCTGCAGTTTCTGCATAACAAACACTTAATTGCTGGTAACACGGTTTTTCCTTGTTAGCTGCTATGTTCCCACTAAGCTGCAGTTCCTCCTTTAAAGAACTGTAATTATTAAATCTCAAAATCTTAGCAGAAGAACCATTGCAGACACACATTTCTGGGCTTTGCCAAGCGCAGAGCATCCTTCAGAGTGAAAACCTGGCCTACTTCCAGCTACGGTGTCTTTCCTGAAGCACATGGAGATTAATTTTTTTGTTTCTTTCTCAAAAGCGCTTCTTTTCTGAAGACTGGAAGTCAGGGAATAAGATTCAGACACCAGACAGACACCTTATGGAACTCTAAGGGAACTTGTTCTGGTCACTATCGCAGAAATGGAATAAAGAAACTCTAGGAAAATGGAAAAAAAAAATCATTAAGAAAGAAGAGAACATTTGGGGGTTTCATTAAGACGGGGGTGATGGATTAAGATAGCGTTGGTTATGCTGCTTTTCCTTGCTCTCTTTCTTTACATGCAAAACCAGGGCTCATATTAATGAATGTTGTCTATGATTTCCTTCATTAATTGTTGGTAGAAATACTACAGGTTTTAACTCTACTACAGGAAAACTTCAGTTTCAATGAGCTGAGATTCCACCCCATTTTGCCCTTTATTCAAACCATGTGGAAGAGAAGCGCATGTTTTATTTAAAAATACTAGATTTCTCCACAGGTAAAACCAGGTTTAAATGCTTTTGCAGCTCTCACAAATGACAGCAGATTTGGGGTTTTTCTACTTTAGAATAATTTACAGTATATAAATATCATCTTCCAATTTTGTCACAAAGCTTTTAATATTTTACGGAGTCCTTCTCCGCAGTTTATTTTTCAGACCCCGGATGCTGTGACATCCAAAGAAGAAAGAAATAACTTCTTCCTACAAATTAGAAGCACAATTTGAAATATGAAATTAAAGAAAAACACACACCTATGTTTATTGTATACCAAGCTTTTATCAAGACATTATGTTAGTTGCCTTATAGCTTTGCGTAGTCTACTATCTGATGTTGCTGTTATATTTTGTGAGTTTGTAATTCCACCAGAAAATATAAGGTCTCCAAGTGGTATTACAAGTGCAGTGCATAGAAAAATCCTTGTGATAACTAGCAGTTTTTTCTTCCCTCTTTTGTCTGGATCTGTCCATCCCTAGTATTTCTTCCCAAATTAGGCTACCATGTGGCTATCATGTATTCCCTCTGTGGATAGAATTATATATTGTGTTCAAAATCTCTGATTAATCTGATTAAGCTAGTGAGTGACTAATCCTTTAATCTCCTTGAGAGCACTGTTATGTCTGCTCTGTGTCAGATTTGTAGCTAGTAATCAGTTAAGTAAATGCTAAAAGTTAAGCAAAAACTATTTTGGACCCACTTTAGCATCTGCTTTTGGTTAGTGACCTTTATAGTTGAAATTGTATGGAGGACATAAGTGAAAACAAGAAATTGATTGCAGTGGCCATTCTCCTGCTGCAAGCGTTATCAGTTGCCAAGGACCAATTTGCTGCTGCTCCCCTATTCTTCAGTGATTTAATTATAAATGAACAGGTAGCTTCCCCTTTGCTTTGTTTCTTTCACTCTGGAAAGCAAATACAAAACGTGCTTTTGGTGTATTTATAATTTAGAGAGGAAGTTCTGCTGCCAATTAATTTTCAACCCTTTCTTTTCGTTAAAGATTGCTGTGCTGGTTTTGGCTGGGATAAAGTTAATTTTCTTCATACGAGCTAGTATGGGTCTATATTTTATATTTGTGCTGAAAACGATGTTGATAATAGAGAAATGTTTTCATTATTGCTGAGCAGTGCTTATACAGAGTCAATGTCTTTTCTGCTTCTCACACAACCCATCAGTGACTAGTGGGTGCATGAGGAGCTGGAAGGGGACAGCTGGGACAGCTGACTTCAACCGACTAGAGGGATATTTCTCACTGCATGACTCCACGCTCAGCCTAAGAGGTTGATGAAGAAAAAGGAAAGGGTTAGGGTTAGGTGTGATGGAGCCCTGATTTCCTGAGATGGCTGAACACCTGCCTGCTTATGGGAAGTGGTGAATGAACTCTTTGTTTTGCTTTTCTTGTGCGCACGGCTTTTGCTTTACCTATTAGACTAGCTGTCTTTGACTCAATTCACAAGTTTTTTCACTGTTACCATTCTGATTCTTTTCCCCATTTCACTTGAAGGGATTGAGCAAGTGGCTGCGTGGTGCTTAGTTGCCAGTTAAATCATGACAGTCCCTTTTGGCACCCAGCATAGGGCTCAAAGGATTCAAGGTAACAGAATTGACTGGAATGTGCTAGATCAAATTTATGGCTGCTACTGCTGTTTAGCTCTTAACTGACAGGCTCCTGTGCTTGTCATAAGACTTGCTTTCCTTACTGTATGTTAGAATCTAGTGCTTGTTAGTGGCTGCTTTTTGCTTTTGCTGCTTGCTGTACTGCTGTACCTCTTATCATCTCATTCTGCTGTGCCTGGGAACATTTTGGTATCAGCAATGTTACCAAAAAACCAGCGATTTTCCTGGGTGGGCAGATGACCAGGTCATCACTACTGCTCCTGTGCTGCTGTGCTGCTGTACTGGACAGGTTGAAACTCCAGCGTGAACTCAAGTCAAAGGGACTATGGCTTGCGGATGAGTCCATGTGGGAGCAGGACACCCTGAAGTGTCTTTGGCCGTGAGTTAGCCCATGCCAGAGCAGGTACCTCTCAAAGCATTGTTGGCCTTGGTGATGTCTGTGCCATAGCAGGTATACCTCTGAAGGGATTGTAGCCCAAGAATAAGTCTACACTGGAGAAGGCACACTGAGTTCATTTAGTCCATGACCTTGGGCTCCATCTGTTACAGTGGTCACTCACAACAGCAGAGGAAGTGCTGCACGGAGTCAAGGGGTACAAAAACCAGCTCAGGTCAGGTGATGGCTGCACTCAGTGGGCATTTTGTGGATATTTCTGAACATTTTGCAGATATTTTACAGGGGTAGTCCATAGACTAGGGGAATGATATCTATATATTATATCAAAAGATAGCAAGAAGTGTGGTGTTTAATGATGATGTATTACTGTGGGACCTGAGCACAACATAAATGGTATGGAATAAGGGGTGGAGAAAATGCTAATTTTGACAGAGATGAAGTTAATTTTCTTCATGGGAGCTATGATGGGTCTCTGTTTTGGATTTGTGCTGAAAACAGTGTCAATAACACAGGGGTGTTTTAATTCCTGCTGAGCAGCACTTACATAAAGCCAAGGCCTTTTCTGCTTCTCATACCACTCCACTAGCAAGCAGGCTGGGGGTGCAAAAAGAATTGGGTGGGGACATAGGACAGCTGACCCCAACTGACTAGAGGGATATTCCATACCGTATGATTCCATGCTCAGCATATAAAGCTGGGGAAGAGAGTGATGGTTTTGTATTCCCAGGTACCCATTATGTGTGTTAGAGCCCTGCTTTCCTGGGGACGGCTGAACACCTGCCTTCTGACAGGTAGGGGTGAATGAATTCCTTGTTTTGTTTTGCTTGTGTGCACAGCTTTTGCTTTACCTATTAAACTGTCCTTCTCTCAAACCATGAGTTTTCTCACTTTTACCCTTTCGATTCTCTCCCCCAACCCACTTTGAGGGGAATGAGCAAGTAGCTGTGCGGTGCTTGGTTTGTCTTTGTTGCTGGTTTAAACCACAACAGTTGCACCACCTTTACCTGAGAAAACACAGACACATTTAAAAAGATGCACTACAAAAAAAAATTTTTTAAAAAAAGTGTTTAACCTTAATAAAAGGAGACTTTGGAAGGAGTTTTGGGGCAGGGGAAGGAAAATGTGCAATCTTTGTAGAAAAAAAAATGTGTAGACCTATTGCTGGCAGATGTAGGAGCATCAAATCAATATGGTAACAAGGATCAATATGCCCTGAGGCAAGATATGACTATGACAATGTTGAATGCATGTAAAAAATTACCACTCCAACTAGCTGCCTAGGAATAAAATAAACTCAAAGTAACTGTGCAAAGAGGAGTAAGTCTTGAGCTTGATATCCGACTCACAGAGGTATCCAGGACACCTTGAGATATTCAGAGGGACCAGTGGGAATACCTCCAGAGCTGTCACTTAGCTTTATCCTTCCTGCTCTCATCAATGCAGCCTCACAATAGTACCCATGGGCAATCCACAAGGTGTGAGTTTCATGTGGGCTACCCAGCCTAAAGCTGTCTTTTCCTTGCAATTTGTATTTGTAATTTATATTTGTAATTTATGTTTGCAAATTATTTCCATCCTTTGCTCCAAGACAAACCACCTAAGTGAAGAAGGGAGATGCTCCTGCATCATGGAGGCTGCAAAATGTTTCCTGAATGGCTCGGTTTAGGCATTTTCTCTGGAGAGGGCAGCACTAATGTGCAACTGAGAATTGGCAGAATAAAATTTGGATTAAATGACCGTGTTTTCCCACATTTTAGGAGATAACAGCCAGGCCTGTCCAAAATTCAAAGGGCTGCGGAAACACTAGATTTCTATAAACCCATCTATATGGGACTTTTCAAGGAAACCTTGGGTGAAGAACATCATTAATTACAGTCAGACACACAAACAAAACAATGTAGCACTAGAGGTCTTTTATCTTTTTTTCTTTTTTCCCTAAGAATATCTTTAAATACGTTTATTTTATCTTGACAAAAAGAAAAAGAGTGAGTTAGGCAAACATGAAAAATACCTAAGTAACAAGGAATATGAACACAATAGATTTTAGGCCAGATTCCTCTTTGGATGCACAAGCTGGTCTCCCACAGATTTCTATGACAGCCACATTGAGAGCAGTGGGAATCAGGCATACTCATCCAAGGGCATAATTTGGCCCATAATGTATGAGGTTTGTCCAACTTGTGAAAGCAGCAAGCAGTGTACTACAAACACTGTGTCTGTAGCTTACTCCAGGTTTAAATCCTCAGTGGCATTTTCTGTGGCTCTAAAATGCATTTGATAAAAATAACGGAGGCTGCTTGAAACAATACCTGTTGAAAGAAAAGACCTGCTAAAAAAATTGGAAATTGTTGCAACAAGGTTATCCATTTAACAGGTTTCTACTTGAATAACCAAACAATCCTCATTTTATAGCCTAGCTAAAGCCACAGTGCATCCACTGGAGAAAAGCTGATATTTTCCATCCTTGTTTCTTAAGCCTGTCTTTGCAAATGCTTTCTGCCCCTGCTTGCAGTGATTTCTTTTCACTCGGGCAATGATAATGGCTTATGTAATTATGACTTTGTACATGAGCTGAACTCCCTATGGATGTTTAGACTCTTATTATCTTTAACCTCATCCACCTCTGTCTGTGAACTCTCACCTTGGTGGCTTGGTGAGGGGATCAGCTGGCGGCCAAGAGGAGAGAAGGTGCTTACAGGGGCCTGGCAGCTGGCAGGCAGTTCATTAACCCTTGTAGGGTACGACCATCAAGGAAGGGAAAGCAAGCAAAGACCCTTTTCTCTCCAGTTCTGCCCAGTTAAATGCCATCACTAAAAGCCGTTTGCAGCTGCCTCTGAGAAGTCAGGCTACACAAATGTGTGCTTAGAGATAAAGCTCACTAGGCTGTGGGCTTACATTCCTAAGAGATCAGGAGATTTTGGAGAGCTTTACTATTAATTTTTTATTGTTATTATTTTGCAGCTCCCACTAAATTAATTCCCACTCTTTTCCTTGTCCACATGCACTGGACAAGAGATCCAAGGAGCTCTCACTAATATAAACTGCTCATCCCAGGATATTGTTTGACTTCTGCTTCTCCACCTTCTTTTCCTCACATACCCCTTCAGCCTGTACCTGTAGTGGTAGAAAAAGGCATTGTACTCATAGGACAGAGGTAAGGCTTCCTTCTGGCTAAAAGTGTGGTTTGGGGAACTGATGAACTGGGCACAGACTCATCCTTGCAACATTCAGTGAAAA
The DNA here is from genome assembly GCA_030323915.1 of Brotogeris chrysoptera. NCBI lineage: Eukaryota > Metazoa > Chordata > Aves > Psittaciformes > Psittacidae > Brotogeris > Brotogeris chrysoptera. The sequence continues at coordinate 28,202 of JARCZZ010039901.1, forward strand.
GAGTTGTCACTGGGAGGAACTGACCCTCCAGTGTAAAATGGCTGAACCAAAAAGTCAAGGAGAAAAGGCAGATTTGGGTCTAAGTAAAAACATTATTTAAAGCTATTAAATGAAAATTCATGGAAAATTTTTCAAACCCTACCAAAGATTTTTACTTGACACAGTTATATGTAAAATTACATTCTGAGTTTCTTCAGTCCTTTAAAAATTAGTTTGCCTTCTTACAGCTATATCACCCATTAGATGAAAAAATTCAAAGCAGAAATGCTGCAGTAAAAAATACTGAATTCTTCTAATTCTCTGCTTCTTTTAAATGGCAAAAAAAATAGTCACCAAATTCCCCCAGGACCACAAATCACTTCAGTCCACCTGAAACAACACGGACTCATTCACACACAGAGAAGTCTCTGGTTCTTTTGTGAGCTTAGTGGAAGGTGGAGGGGACCTTGCCAGGGCACTTCCCTGGACACCAGCAGCACATGGACTTTGCTGTCGGAGCCAGTTCTCCTGCTGCTCTCTCTCACAACAATGCCCCCAAACAGCTGACTCATGCCTGTGCCTGCTCCCCAGCACAAGGTCTTGGTTGGCAGTCCTTTTTTGTTCCTTCAGAATTCTTTTTCTCCCCCAGAGAAGTGACTCCTGTTCATAGTGGGTCACTCCTGCCTGGCCTCAGCACATACCTGGGGGTTCTGGAAACAGCCTGCAGTCTTGGCAGTACCTTGAGAAGAGAGTAAAGAAAAGGGCAAGGAAAAACAATGACAATGAGGGGTTCATTACTGAATATGAGTGCACTTACTACTACTTACTTCAGAAATTGAACAGCCACAGGAGGTGTGACAAACCATCTGTAAAATTTTTAACAATTAATTTGAGATCTCAGTCCAATTTCTTCTGGCCATATTAAACACTGAGCTAAGTGGAGATTTTCTTTCCTAGGAAAAAGCACCAAGACTGAAACATGGGAACTTAACAGGGACCCAGACTACTAAGATCCAACCTGCGTGCTGAGACCATTTGTGGTCCCCTTGAGTTGCTGGTATTTTTCAGTCACAATTTATTTGCTGATGGCTTTCAACCCTCATCAACAATTCTGTATTAGTGTGCTAGTTCTGACACTCATCCTTTTCCCCAGCATTTTGAAATCTACGCTGAGTGCTGATTTATAACATTCAACATAAGTTACATGCATGGTACGCAAAGTAACCATTGAACCAAAGCTCGCAGTGATTTAAGGGCCAGGATTTCACCAAGGTGCGTTCTCATCTATATGGGCAAACAAGATCCAAAGTCAATAAAGAACTTGCTGTTTTTTCCTTTGGACATTGCTGAGCTTTGGATTTTGTGTATGCTGCCAGCAAATGAAATCAACAAAAGCAGTACAGACTGCATCATGTTTTCACACTGTTAAAAATATAAATGACCTCTCTGTATGAGAACCACATGTTAATAAATTTTTTGGTAGTCTAAATATCTCATTTTTTGTCCAAAGCAAAAACAATTTAGCTACAGCAGCAGTAAGAATGAAGTAAACGAAATTAAACTGTAATGATAAGATTGACCATTTGAGTATTATTAGAGACAACCTCCCAGATCAATTAAAAAAAAAATACACATCAGTGTCCCATAAAAAACTCCCAAAACAGGGTATCAGATTATATTTAGCTCCCTTCATCTTGCATCCATTTTATTAAAACTTTCTTACTATTAAATTTTCCAAAATTTTTCTTCTCCACCTACATTTATGAAATTCCTACACTGCACTCCACTTTTTCTCTTATGCAAGAAAGAAGTATATATAACCAGTTTTACATGTCTATATAAGAATGGCTTGACGAACCATCTTGGGATGAACACAGATGCTGTATTATCATCGTTCTTTGCAGTGGAATTAACAGTCATGTCTTTAAATTTGCTTTATGTATCCCATCCTTTGATGAGATTAAATGCCATTATGGGTGCAGCTAAGCTGGTTTGTTTTCCTGTGACAGAACTTCTACTTCAAATGCCAGAAGAGTCTGTGGTTGGATTTCTCAGAGCTTCTCACCCCAGAAAGATCTTCCTTCTGAAGTACTCATCCTTTCCACCTGCCTTTCCTCTTCAGAGCTGGCAGCTGTGTTTATTCTGTACTGAACACAAGTTGGGTAGAAGATCACTGGGCAAAAGCAATAACTGCAAGAGCTAGTGCTGATACATGGTGTCCATATGGGCAGTATAACTTAACATTAAGGCCTTTCTTTTCTGAGTTTGATCCTGGCCCCACGAGTCAAACTCTAGCTGTCAGGGGACTTGTTGTAAGTAATGGTCATTTGTGTTTCATAATTATCTTGAATAAATACAATTAGTTCCACATTCTGCTGTTTTCTTCCTAAGGCATCTGTAAACATTCTGTACTATTCTAGCAAATGGCTTCTGGCAATCATTAAAAAAAAAAAACCAAAGCAAAATGGTTCTCAGTGGATCCTTTTAATTTATTCTAAGGAGCATGCCCAGAGGAGTAATGAGACCTACCAGACAGTAATGGCAAAGGGATATTATCTTTCACTTAGCTAACCATCGTAACCCACTTTGAAGTATCTCCAATCACAGTCTTCATGTGATTAAATTAGAACATAAACTCAAGGATTTTCACTTCAGGGTTTCTCCCATAAGCCAACCTAATGTATTTGGTACAGAAGTAATGTAGGCATCCGACTTGCATTCTCCCATTATAACAGATACCCATCAAAGCTAGCCAAAAGTGTTACTAAAACAAAGGAGTGTGGAAACTCTTGACAGCAATAGCCATGCAAAAATCTATTCTTCTCTCAAGGCTGCTGATCCTTTGTAGCCTTTGGGTACTGGTCAATTTACTTGTCCTCTCTCTTCCCCACCTATTCTGCCTGTGACATAGGGACAGATAGCATTTGCCCACTTTTGTAATTCTCTTTAGATTGAGGCTATTGCAAATTTCTAGTAATACCATCTGTATATAATACTGGCACCAGGTTTATATATATATAGCTAAGACTGTAGAATAATACCTCCTAAAGATAATGGATTTTTTTATTGTACATTAGGAAAACAGAAATACAGTAACTCCAGCCCACTAAAAATATTAAAACCTTGAAAAAAAGCTTATTGAATGAGGTTGAAGAAGCGCTGTGCTCTCTGTTCTAGTAAACAGACAGTTAAAACTGGGAGAAAAGTGTCAATTGGTAAAATTAGCTAAAAAAGTTACTCAGAGTTTTTTGCCCTACATTTGGACTATCAAAACTGAGGCAAACTTTTCAAAGCAAATTGCTGAGGATTGCCAAGTTAACAAGCTGTTCTGTGCTGCAAGGGACATATTTATGGACATACTTTCAACAAGACGTACCTAGTGCTACCAAGCTGTGCTGTACTAAAGAGCAGTAAGTATCAGATAAACTGATTTTTTTTTTTTTAATAAAGGATTTCACACATGAGGATGATTAAACACAGCTCCAATATTCACAAGTGTACAAACTAGCCCTCCCCCCCAAACCCACTCCTCTTTTCTGCTACAATAGTGTCTAAACAAAGCAAGAAAAGCCAAAAAAATCAAATATAAGAAGGTTACTATACAACATTTTATAATCCATGCACTTGTGAAGAAGACACTGTGAAGTTAATTATGGATGAGTACTAGGTCTTCAGTAGTAATTCTTATTTTAGTGGGGTTGTATGTAACATCTTTAACGACATTTCAGAGCATGCCTTTTGAATCTATCAGTTTCTTGTTCCTTAAGGGTTGTGTTTTTAAAACGTTTCACAGCCTTTTCTCAAGAAAAACACTCTAAAAACTAAATCTAGCCTAATGCCTTGCCTACAAGACAAACAAAGCTAATATAGCAGACAAAAATACGTAGGCAAAGGGCTTACTTCTGGCCACTTTTCATGAGGCTCAAGGATCTTCATGATGATTTTCTTCAAAATCAACCTTAGCCACTTGAATGCAACGGGCCAAATACACTGAATTTCTCTGTAACTTCCTTCCAAGGCAGGTGCTATCTCTGGACGCAAGATTCCTTTACACACCCAGGTTCCTTTGCAGCTCCTAGCCCTCAGGAAGAGTACAGTGATAGAGTTTACTTTGATTCCTGTTCACAGAAGGGTGAAGTACTGATTTTCCATTGCTGGAAGATAAGAACACGTGCCATGGAGAATACCCATTGCTGGGAGGACCCTTAGTATCCAGATATCATACATATAAGCCCACAAGTGGTGTTACAGAACTGCCAGAGAAAGTCTGTGCGGTTCATAAACAAAGCAAATTTTAACTCAACAGATTACTTACCTTCAACCTCATTTGTGTTCCCTCATTCCAATTAGAAATGCTGCCGCGAATAGGCAAGGATTCGTGTCTGTGAACCAGTTTCAAAGCTAGCTGGGCATTTTCAGTGTACTTATACATCTAGAAATGCTGTGAGGTTATGTGATATGTCTCAGACCTCTTTCCTAGTGTATTTTTCTGTCTTAGAAGAGACCTATTTTCTAGTGTGGTGCTTCACTGAGAGTCGTGCAGCTCAAGATGAAGCTTATTCCAACCAGAACCAGAATGTCACTCACCAGAAGGTAACGCCAAGATTTTAAAAGTGTTATGAGTAATCTCATTTTTTCCTGTAACCCCTTTCTTTCATGTCACCTTAACCATGTTTCTGAGTAGCTGTTGTCTTCTATTTCATTTGTATATTGGAAACGTCATATAGAACACATGTGTGAATCTTTGTTTATCCTGCTTATCGAATGAAGTAATTCTATTCAGTACACCTTTTAATACTTCTGAAAGAAATATACCCACTAAAATTTTCTGGGTTTGAACAAATATGAAGTTTAGTTTTCATTATTTTCAACCACAAAAATCCCAATGGATTGAATAGGTGTAAAAAAAAAATTAAAAAAAATTAAAAAAGAGGAGAGACTTTGTATTACAGGAGCATGAATGACAGGATTTGATCTAAGTAAGTGCAGCACAAAAAACCAGAACCCTGCAGAATGTTTTCCTATTTTCCTTCTGGACTCCTACTGTTCTCAAAGAAAAATATTTCATATTTACCTTTAAGAATAACCTCAGCCTTAGAGGCTTTCAGGGAGTTCTGTTTATTTACCTACACCAAACATAACAATACCCCTTACTGAAATATCTGAAAATATGTTTATTCCAGAGCCTGTACGTCAGATTTCTTCTTTTTAAGTGCAAACTCAAGTTTTGGAGGATTTTTTCCTCCTAGTTTTGGTAAGAGATATTTAAGCAGAAAGAGCAGCTTGTTTCCTTGACAGCAGAGAACCAACTGTTTTGGTTTTCTTTGTTCCATGTCTGTTCAACATACTGTATCCATAGAAATAGCTGCTGTCCCAGAAGTTCAAGCATTTTGTATTATATATACCCAAAGACTGGGGTAATGCTACCTTAACTTTGCAGAGTTTGTATTATAAAAATTCCAGAAATCAAAAAAAACCCCAGAAAAGGTTCCCAAGGCAACGCTGTACATTCTGTGTTTTCTGATTTATATTTAACATTTCAAAAATATCAATATTAAGCTACATATTTAAGAAATAAAAACAGGTGTAATATGTTTCTTATAAGCCACGCTACTGACTGACTGTTACAATAGTAGCTACTGCTTTTGATTTTGCCATTTTAGTGTCACATAATATGATGAACTGCTTGTTTGTCCTGAGTGTGTTAGCTGGCGTTAGACCTAGTACTTCACCAGATATTTCCTCTTATCTCAGAAGTGAAGTGATATAAATCACACAGTCTAGGTTTTATATTTGAGGCCCAGGGTCTCATTTCTAAGACAAAAGGGCAGCAGATGAGCAGTGCCTGCAAGCAAACCCCTGTCTTGCCTCCCTCCGGCCTCCCTTTTTCTCAGCCTCATGCACCACTTAACTCTACCTCTTCATGAGAAACGCCAAATAAACAGCAGCTTTTTGTGATCTGTGAGATGAAGGGACAAATATTTTGAGGATGAAGATTGGAAAAGTTCCAGCAAGAAAAGCATGAGAGCATTGGCCTCCATACGTTCCCTCTAATATGGCATTTTACAAAGATACTTCCCACCACGTGAAAAGTTTTGGAGGGAAGGATAACTCCCAGAAAGCTATGAAACAGTGAGAAGAAATATGACAACAGGGTTATAACTGAAACAGATTTGTAACTTTTGCTCCAATATCCTTTGCCTCTAGTTGTTTACAAAACACTGGGTGTGCATGGGGAAACCACAAAAGCATTTCCTACCCTCCTGAAGAACAAGCCACCCTTCGAGTTTCAGGATTTAGACAGTGCTGCCACGAGCACCAAGTGTGCCCAGTGGTGTCTGGTATACAGAAAGGGGCTTAAAGAAATTATAAGTTGCACATTCCCAGGACAAGACCCTGTTGCTCTTTAAGTAAGGGTAGTCTTGTTTTTCATGTTTCTCTGGAAAATGAGCCATCTCCCAGCACTGTGCTACCCAGCTCAGAGTGGCTCTCCAGCAACCCTTGGATGTCAAAGCAAGGAGAGGGATCTGCAGTGGGGCCGCCTGTGGTGTGGGAAGTGTGAATCCGCATACATGCCTGGCCTTCCTGGGCCATGGAATGTTGATGAGCTGTGAAAAAAGAAAGCAGAGAGGTTTGTTCCTGTGATTTGCTGTGCCTGCTAGCTCTGTCTCTCTGTATATATGTATACATGTGTGCATGTGTGCTAGTGTGGGTGTAAGTACATATTCTCAAAATATAAATAAATATAAATAAGCACGCATGCACATTTCGGCACAAATATTTATACAGATTAAAAAAAAATACAGGAAGGGAAGTGATAACGAAGTAGCTGCATTTTTTGCTCAAAGGCCTCACTGTGCATGGAGGAAAACGTATTGGCAATGGTATTTTTTCCCCGAATGTCAGCTCAGCAACTTCACAAAACCTGATTTCCAACATGGCCTTCATACAATTGCTTTTATCACTTTCTCTCATTGTGTCCTTATGTACAAGGGTAAAGACTATTCTACTGCATCCAAGTACAGTGTGCTAAAGGGAGGGTGAGCAGTGGGGAGCCGTGCCTGTGCCACTGTCCTTTGCCTGTTCCTGATTCCATGGCCTGAGGCAATGGTTTGCATTTTTAGGACAACAGCCGGCTATCTGCAAGCAGGAGACCACTCGTCAGGCTTCATTACTGCACACAAAATGACACTAGTGAGCCTGTGGTCACAACTGTGCTTATGGTGCGCTGAAAAGCCATTACATCTCATTGCAACAAAAAAACTGCACGAATGTACGGGCTGACCAGCCCCATAAATTGCCAAAAACCTGACAGGTCAGCTTATTTATGCAATGTAGTACCTGCAGAACTATTTCTGGAAGGAAGATATTGTAAAGGACTAGGAACTAAGGAATCCTTTCATCAAAGGTGTTTTATTTTAATAGGCGATGCTCCGGTTTTCTTTATTGAGTACTGAGAAAATAAAGAATTTAATTCTGCTGCATGCTTGCAGCATTAGGCATGGTCAGCTGAAGTGTCCTCTTCTTCATATTAACAACCCTAAAAGCATAGTTAAAATCTAATGACTAACATTAATGGATTTTCATGTTTGATAATGTTATTTTTCATTGTTGAAATTTTTGGTATTGTACAGATCACATTGACATATCTGGTATGTAGCATTTTAACTTAACCATAAGTGAACTGGTTTCTGCTGTAATTACAGGCATTATTATGTAAGTCAGATAATGACTATATTTGATAATGTTGCATGTAAAAGGTAAAACTCAAAGAGACAAAGAAAATGCAGCCATTAGAATTCTGAAACATTCCCTTCTAAAGGAGATTCATATCATAATGTGGCTAACATCTATTTCTTTTATATGTAATTGTCACTCATTGGCAAGTGCTCTAAACAAAAGAACTGTGGATCAGATTCTGACACTGTGTACACATTTGTGTTACACATAGACAGAGGAAATAATTCTACCTAGGAAAGTAAGATATGTAGAAAGAGCGATTGTGTTTTCTGAGGTTAGATGCTATACCTGCGGAAAGCAGAGAGTCTTACAGAGCCACAGTAACTTTTTCAAGTAATCCTATTTCCCTACCACCATTTGGTGATTACAGTTACAACAGTGTTAAGTAACTTGAGGTCATTGATGGGGTTATGTCAATGCATGCACATTGGAACTGAGATCAGCATCAGGATGTTTATTTATGGATAAAAATGTTGTTCTACCTGTCAAATAATAACACACCTTTTTCTTTCTTCATGTCCTGGATTCAGCAGTAGCAGTCATTTTTCTCCTTCTTAGCAGCTGATGCAGTGCTGTGGTTTTGGGAACAATGCTGATAACACCGATGTTTTTTAGTTGCTGCTTAGTAATGTTTACTCTGACCAAGGACTTTCTCAGTTTCATGCTTTGCCAGGGAGGAGGGGAAGCTGGGAGGAAGCAGAGACAAGACACCTGACCCAAACTGACCAAAGAGGTATCCCATACCACAGCACATCATGCCCTTTATATAAACTGGAGGCAGTTACCCAGAAGGGTTAGATGACTGCTCAGGTCGGGCTGGGTATCAGTCGGCTGGTAGTGAGCAGTTGTATTCTCTTCCCTTGTTCTTTCCCTTCTCATTATTAATTTTGGTGGTAGCAGTAGTGATTTGTGTTATACCTTAGTTACTGGACTGTTCTTATCTCAACCCGTGGGATTTACATTCTTTTGATTCTCCTCCCCATCCCTCTGTGAGTGGGGGGGTAGTAAAAATTGCGGAGTGAGTGAGGGCTGCACGGCTGACCTGGCTTAAACCACGACATGTTTTTTTGGCACCCAACGTGGGGCTCGAAGGGTTGAGATGACGACAGATCTGACCAGAGTGTGTTTTACCCTCGACCATTTCATCTGATCTTGAGATCTAAGCAGAGTTGGGTTTGGGCCTTGTCAAGGGTTAGATGACGACATAGGAGGACCACGAGGTTTTCTCTGAGGCTGGACAGTCATGAGTGGCAGGGTGTATGGGATAGTATGGGCAAGTATCTAGGCCAATGGGCCCCTCCAGTGCTTTGGAACTTCACCACTGAACAAGTGCAATACAGAAAAATTAGTTAATTTAACACTTAAAGGAGGTGTGTTGTCATTCTGGTCATACCAGGGTTGGACAAATCATGGCAACATGCTGGGGCTTGGCCTATGCTTACAGAGCGCTGTACAACACTATCCAGCATCTTCAAAAGGAAAAAAATGTCCCTGGATCTGATGGCAAAGCAACAGACAATGCAGCTACTCCAGCTCCAAGCACAGCAGCCATGCCAGCCCCAGTGACAAGTGCAGCAGCTACCCAAACCCTGACAACAAATACTGCAGCCACTCCAAACACAGTGATAATCACTGCAGCTAAACCAGAGGACCAATTTGTACCAACATCGGTTGCCCCTGTATGCAAGGGGAAAAGCAGAAAAAAGACAAGAAAGATGAAGAAACAAGATGAAGAAGCAATGACAATGCACATACTACCCGGGACAACATCTGATCAGGAGTCATCATCACGCAAATCAGAAGAAGAAGAGGTGACTTCTCTACCTTAGACCTGAACCGAGCTACGGAATATGCGAAAAGATTTTACCCATCAACCAGGGGAGCACATCATCACCTGGTTGCTCCGATGCTGGGACAATGGGGCCGACGGTCAAGCATTAGAAGGTAGGGAAGCCGAGCACCTCGGATCACTTGCTAGGGAAGGGGGAATTGACAAAGCAATTGCAAGAGGGAAACAGTCCCTCAGCCTTTGGAAGCAGCTCTTAGCAGCTGTGAAAAAAAGGTTTCCATACAAGGACGATGTTATGAGTTGTTCGGCCAATGGACTGACTACTCTAGAGAAAGGCATCCAGTCTCTGAGGGAATCAGCCATTGTAGAGATGATCTATAACAGCAAGTCGAATGCTGGGGATGCACCCATAGATCCAGATGAAGTCTAATGTACATGACCCATGTGGCGGAAATTTACACAGAATGCACCGTCATCATATGCCCATTCATTGGCAACAGTAACCTGGAATGACATAGTACCATTAACAGTGGATGAAATGAACTCTGAGAGTTCAAAGACAATCTCACCCCTTCTACAATTTCAGCTGTGGAAAAACTATCCCAGGAGTTCAGACAATTGAGAGATGATCTATCTGATCTATCCAGCTCCTCACGTGTACCAACACACATCTCAGCTATTAACAAAACGCGTCCTACTGCTCGAGAGAGAAGATACAGAAGTTATACACCACGGGCCACCCCATGGTTTTACCTGCGGGATCAAGAAGACATGACAAAGTGGGATGGAAAACCTACCTCAGCTCTGGAGGAATGGGTGCATAAATTGAAGAGGAGAACGAAGGTCAAGGATGATCATCCCATGAAAGCTGTGGCTTCAGTCTCTGGTGAGCAGGTTCCCAGATGGAGTGGAAGAGCTGATTTTACTCCAGCTCCTGTGATAAAGAAGAATAATCCCTTTCTACAAGACTTAAGTGTCCAATGTTCTGATGACTATTAGAGGGGCCCTGCCTCCAGCCAGGTGGAGGTAGGGGACAATAGGATTTACTGGACATTAAAATGTTAATTTTCATATTCTAGGCAACAAATGCTCATAAACATAAATTAGGTTATTGTGATGGGGAGAAACTCAATATTGTTGGCAAAAGTCCTGTTTCTTCCAAGTGTGTGGTGGTTAGCTATAGGTCTTGCACCTGACTTCTTAGTAGGCAGCAGAGAACCACATATTTCTATTGCAATACCTGGCCTTCCAGCTTAACTCTTCACTTTCTTCAAATGTGAAGGACATTGGGATTGCTAAAATGGGGGGGAAGGGAGGTATCTGCAGAAAATACTTCAGGGGACTCAGCCATGTGGATTGAACTTTACCTGGAAGCTGCATTAAACTTTTCCAAGGCCTCCAGGGTTCAAAAAATGTAGGATGCTGTCACATTGATTAAATAGCTGGGCCTTGACAGAAGGTCCATCAGATGTAATTTTGAAGGCCACAGATATGATGATGGAGGTATAAAAGCAGCCCATAGACCTGTGAATGGTAATGTGTTACTTTAAAAAGATTGATATATTGTCATAATTACACCTATCAGTACGAGGAATTAATCTGTCAGAGGTTTTTCAGCATTCAGTTATCGTGTTGCTCCTATAGTGTCTCTTGCCACTGATACTGAGTTATGTAGCTATAGGCATCCTTTAATGTGCTTCTTCCCAGCTATGTATAGGTAATTGCTTTCAGCAGCTCAGACTAGTGTCAATAAATGGAAATTTTCTTGAAAACTACAAGGGTTGGTGTGCTTGTACCCAAAGTTGGGGATCGAGAGTCCAAGAACTAGGTGGTAAGGAAGGTCTTATAATTAATTCCAGCGTCAATTTTGTTTTGATTTCTTAAGCATGACCTCTTATAAATAAATATTGCATTCTCTAGAAATAAAGCTGGGTGTAGCATAGTCTAATAGCTAGAAAATCTGGACTAATCGTTTAAGAGAGAGCCTGGGCTCACCAACTGACCTTGGGGAGGTGGAGATTTTGGGCAGTTTTTTCCCACTTTCGAAAGGAAGCTAATTTTGTAGCCGACTTCATCCAGAAAAGTTGCTAGAAAGTGAATTGTTTTCTAAGAATGACACCAAGAATGATCTGCGCATGATCAGGTGGGCATGTGCACTCCTGGTTAAAAAGGTTTTCACCAGTGAGTGAAGACCCCTGTGCCCCTGTTGAGATGCAGTAACAGAGCAGGCACCTGGTGCTAATCAGCAGTGCTCTGAAGGAGTCAGTAAGTTATTCTGTGATTCTGCATAAGCCACTTCCATGTTACCTTGTTTTCAGCAGAGATCTGAGCTGACGCATTTCCCTTGCATTGTGCCTGATAAGCATGAGTATAATTAACACAACTATTCCAGTGCAGGAAACGGCTTTCAAACAGATGAGAAAAACTAAATTAGATAGCAAGTAATGTGCGTGTGAAAACAAAAAAAAAGCAATATTTCCTGGGCCTGATGAATGTCTTTCCCAAACATCTTCCAAAGAACCTAGTGTTGTAAAGCCAAGTCAACTGCTTGCAAGACCAGTAGCGATAGACAAGGCTCTGTGTGTAGCTTAGCACTATCACAGTTACCCTACATTCTGGTGTTTGTCCTATCTTACTAATTTTTCTGTAGGATATATTTTGGGATATAGTTTTAGATTTTTATGGCAAGGTTGACTTGACCTGTTCAATGCCCCAGTGATCAAATACATGTGCACAAACAGACATCATAACTTGCCTTCTGTGTTTCTGAAGTTGATGAGCTACTGGGCCTCTGCAGCAACTACAGTAAGGTCAGAAGCTAAAACCCCTGTCTGTGCAATGAGGTGAGAGCATCAATATCCTAAGTAATGCAAATGGGGTTAAAAAAAAAGTGGATTTGCAGCGGCTTTAGTGTGGCTGTTAGTGCAACACTAATCCACATGGTAATTAGTACAGGTATCACACCCAGGGCTCAGCAGACCAGTTTCTCAGCACAGCTATTGAATTATACCACCTCACTTCAAGCCCCAGTCCCTCAAAAGCAAGCTACCATGCCATAGTGCTGCTAGTTTTACAGCAGAGGAAAAATGATCAGCCATTTGACTTCCCTTTTACTTTGTAAACAAAGCACGTTGGCTATGCTCTGTGATGCGAAGGACATGTGGGGTTCAGTTGAATTCAGGGTGTTTTCCCAATTAGAAATGCTGAGTCACTAGAGCTACCCTTCTTTCTAATTCCATTTAATGTAGTTATTCCCTTTCTAAAGCAGACACCCCTCAAGACACCATTCTACTAGTCAGCAATGGATGGTTCATGATTCCATGGCCTTATAGATATTTCCAAGAGTTGGCATGGTCAGAAAGAAGAAGGAAGAGAGCAGCCAGGTCTCATTCCTGGTACATTCCTTCCTCTAGTACACTCCTGCATCAAACCCTGAAACATTTCCTGAAGCCAAAAGGTCTTGATGAATTGCTCTTGGTTGTCAGTTCTCCGCTTATCTATGTCCTCTAACTTTTTAATGCTGTAGGGGTAAGTGGTTGTTACATTACCTACAGAAAATGATGACATAATAGTGGTATTGTAGAAAACTCTCAGATATATGGATACTTCAATTTATTTTAAGTGTTCCATCTGGAATATCATAATGTACTATTTACTGTTGTTCCTATATTTAAAGCTGATAGGCTACACTTAGAGCAGCTGTTAAGTTAATAACCAATGGGGGACAGATCGATGTATAACTTCATATGCCAGCCTTTCAAAAGCTCTTAAAATAGTTCAAACCCGTTTCAGCTTCAAGGTTTACATGTGTGCAGCCTTACAATTTCTAGGGCAAAAATTCCTTATGACTTTCTGAGCCCTTAAAATCTAAGGTTATCACCTGAGACAATCTGACCAAGGAATACTGCGTTTGCCAAATAACCTGATGAGTTGCTTTTAACAAACTACAAAACGTGAGTTCCGAGTATGCTTTTTTTCAACAGATCGAGAAAGTTGGGGCTGTTCAGCCTGGAGAAGAGAAGGTTGCGTGAAGACCTCACAGCAACCTTCTAATATCTGAAGGGGACCTATAGGGATGCTGGGGAGGGACTCTTCATGAGGGACTGTAGTGACAGGACAAGGGGTAAAAAAAAAAGGTAAAGGACAGTGGGTTAAAACTTAAACAGGGGAAGTTTAGATTGCTATGAGGGAGAAATTCTTTACTGTAAGGGTGGTGAGGCACTGGAATGGGTTGCCCAGGGAAGTTGTGAATGCTCCAT
>JARCZZ010039903.1:0-48099 GCA_030323915.1 Brotogeris chrysoptera
GCCCATGGCAGGGGGGTTGGAACTGGATGATCTTAAGGTCCTTTCCAACCCTAACTATTCTGTGATTCTATGATTCTACGATGTCCATTTTTTATTTTTTTAAATACTGGATAGAAAAAGGCACAGAGAAAGCCACACTCCCCAAACCCAGACTTTTTAATATGCTCTGTTTGACACGACTGGTTTCATTCAAACAATTAAACTTAGCATTTCAAACAACAGAGGTCAGACAAATGCAAAACACATCAAGGGCAGATCTTTGGGAGAGTATGCAATTTCCATCTCGATTGTCTATGTGTAAGACAGGTAAGCAATACTGCAATCTGTTCACTGGCATTTCTTACAGTCACAGTAAAAGGGAAACAGACACTGAGAAAGGTTCTTCAGTTGCACTCATGCTGCCCATTTAACACTACAGGATAGTAATGACATCACCAAAAGTGGAATCTGATCCGTTTTTCTTATATAATAGCTGCGTTCAGATCAAATATAAATTGCAGAGGCTTAGCCTTTCCATTATGTAATTTAATTGCCATCCTCTCCCTCCTTTACACAGAATAAAGATAAATGCCTTTTTGGCTTCTTATTTTGTATCCTTCAGACAGACAAAGCATGGATGAACATATTAAGCACAAGAGCTGTTGTGTCCTGGTGAGAATGAGGGGATCATTTGCTTTGCCTCTTCTGACCTGCTATGGAAAACTACAGCACATTAATCATTTCTGAGCCAAGTCCCAGTGTGAGGTGGATGCAGAGTAATTTACTGTATCTGTATTAGGTTTTTCCCTCATCAGACTTTTATACAGCTCAGTGGAAAAAACTAATACCTATAAACTTAACACAAATGTATTTCTGTTGAGGCTATGTTGCTCTTACTCAAAAGTGGAAATTAATAAATAAGTCTCTCTCTTAAATAAGTATCCATCATATAACAAATCCTAAACTCATTCATGCCATAAATTGAACTAATTATAGTAGAGATGTTTCTTCCCTAATACACATCAGATCTGTAAGCACCGAGAGCACAGTGATGTTCATAATCCAAATGCCTATCCAGATTAGCCAAAATAGACAGATTCATGGATATCATTAGTGGTGAAATAGACTAACCATATGCTATTACTTTTAGAACAAACCCTCCATCTTCATTCATGATGCACTGTTCTTCTCAAGGCTGTATGAACAGCCATGACTGTATTACAGTGACAGCATTTACTTCCCTGGGTGTTGGTGGTACCTTCTAGAACACAAGGACCAGGTTTGAAGACACTGCAGGGCAGCATTGTACAGGGGAGGGAATGGCAATACATTCTCCCTTACTGCCATGGGTGGGCCATGTTTTCACAGCCGCTTGAATGTGGAAAAGGCTGAAAAGATATCAGCCCCACCTCTGCCATTATTTGTCCCTACATCATCTCTTCACTGTCTCAGCACAAACACACAGCTAACTATGTGGTAACCTGGATCAGGAGCTACACTGATTCAAGTTTTGGGTGGGTCCTCTTTCTCTCGGCCTCCTATTCCTATTCATCTTTTATACACCCACTGGATCTCCTTTGGAAATGCTAGGATCAGCTCAAGCCCTGATGGTACCAAGGAGAGCAATGCCCAGCTACTATAGGTACCCTCCAGGGCACAGAGGCGTTTGTCATTTGGTAGAGGGGCAGAACTAACAGGTGATTTCAGAGCCCTCTGCAAAACCACTGAGGGTGGGAAAAAGAGCCAAGAGAGGAATTCAGCTCCCTCTCTAACAGGATCCAAAACACACCACACCTGCTTCTAAGAAGAATGTTGTGTCCACTTGACTTGTGTCTGAAAGGAAGAAGAGCAAGAGGAGGCCTCCAGTGCCCCTGAGTTTTCTAACAGAAGAATCATGAGCTCAGAACAGGCAATTCTCTGTCATTATAGGCAGAACTTTTTTTCTTTGCTGAAAACTATGTCTTGACTGATAATGAGTAATAGTTCACTGTCACATAGAAAAATACATAATGTAGCACCCAGCATAGTATATAATGTACCTAAAGGGCTAAACTCATCTATTCAATCCACTTGTTCAAGTCTCACAAAGCATCTGTAAACAACAGTCACTGGGCTATTAATATAAGCAAACAGCAGCTTTTCTTATTGAGAAATGGCCAAAACATGCAGAAGACACCGAGGGACCTGATGCTCTATATTCTTTTGTAATTCCCTTTAACACATCATGAATTCACACACTGCCTAAGACATCCATATGTATTATTACTCTTCTCTACACATTTGATTCTACTCATGCCTTGGTGATGCAGAAAACATACTGAAGTGAACATCCAGATCCTGGAAGGTGTTACTGAACCTCTGGTTCTTACTTTGCTCATTTTGTGGGTAAGAAGCTCTGACAGTACTTGTATATCCCAACTGTGGGATACAGAGGTAAGTAATAAAGCCAACAGCTTTTCTAAGCTATTCTTTTAAGTGCCTCAGTCTGGTTTCGGGTCACTTCTGGCTCAGATATCTTCTTCACAGAAATGTCAAGGCTATTTGTTTCAAATTATGCAAAAGCAAAAAATCCCACAAACCCAACAGACCAGTTAAAGCACCATGCTCTAGAACTGCAAGTGGAAGGGAGGCCAGTGGCAGTCAACTTTGTCACCACACATCAAAAGATCTGCAACACACTGTGCTGAGGTATACATTAGCTTGTACCTCTCTAAAAACAGTGGAAATGGTATGCTCGAAACCCACAGCACTGCAATGCCCATGCAACAGGTCTGGCTAAAAATGTAGCTGGGTCTGAAGACCCATCAGAACTATAGCAGTAGTTGGACTAACAAATCATAGAGGAAATACCTTGGAAGGAAGAAGGTGTGTGTCTCAGCCTGCTAAACAGAGCTAGCCACAACAGTAAATACTTAGTGAGTTCAGAATGAGTTGAATCCTTGAATCTCTGCCACTTTCCATATTTACAGGCTTTTATTTTGCCTGGTGTTTATACATTGGTTGCTCAGTGCTTGCTAAGAGCGAGCATGTAATGATGTTGTAAAGGGTCAAGGCCTCATTATACTTGTCTAAAATTACTGAAGATTCCAACCAGGTACACTGGAAAAGGGATTATTCCCCAAACCATATGAACAATTTCCATGCCAAGTTTCAAAACTAGCGATGTTCCTGTTCAAAAAAATGCTTAGAGTATTTCCACAAAAGGAACTCTGCATATTCTACCATCTCCTACAAATGAAAATGAACTATCTTGCGATAAAAGGGGAAGAGAAGTTGGCAAGACACCAAATGAAGTATTATTTAACTGCTCAAGAAAGCTCTGAAGGCAGAGGGGTGGCTGAACTGAAAAAAATCATAGCTTCAACTCCAGGCACCTTCTTTGAAATCATAATCCAATTATTTCTCATAATTTGGGCTTTCCATAAACAGACAGGACAACTATTCCTGTACTTATATAAATGTTGTCTCAGTCACTGATATCTTTTCAAACCAGGAGGTCCCAGTGAATGCCACCATTAGGGCATCAATATTCCATCACTGACACCAGTGCAAATTCAGAAAAGGAACGGCATTCAACTTCCCGAACACCATGGAAAAAACCGGGCTTTCTTGTGGTATCCCTATTTACTACACCTTCCTTGGAGTATAACAGACTCACACAACTTAATCACCAGCTCTAAACACGTTTTCTTTAATGCTGCTTCCCAACTTGCTTTAGCAAATTTCTGTTATTTAAAACGCTGAATGCAAGTGAAACAAATGCATGCATAAGCAAAACCAAACAACGCCACTTCCAGACATCAATACACACTGGCAAATACACAACTGTAATAATGGGCACATTATATATTCTTAATGTTTCTCATTAATCAAATCTTGTTTGTATTAGAAGAAGGAAATAACTGTATCCAAATTAACTTGCCAATATGATAGCCATTAATAATAATGGAGTGAAGACTCATGGAATGCAATCACGTTACCAAAGTAATAGTGGTACAAAAATAAGACATGATATAGTTGATACAAGGAGTGAAACAATGCATTCTCAGCTGCATATATAAAGGGTATTTTGCAGATTCTTGTTTCTCTAATTACAACTCCTTAGAACCGACGATATCTGTAGTCCACTCAACAGCTCAGAGGGGCAGATCCTCCACAGCGTCACAGTCGTCTTCCTCACTGGCTCATCTTTCAGCGCATGGAGACAGCCTGCTCCTGCACCTGTACAATTTCCTTCTGGAACACTGTTCCTAGACCCCTTTGCCCTTCAGGACATCCTCTCAAGGGACTCTGCCAAACAGGCTCCCGAGCAAGGCAAAGTCTTGTCCTCCAAAATCTAGGGTAGCAGTTCTGTTGACTCCCTACTTATTTCTCTGAGAATCAGAAACTATCATTCAATGGTTGCTATGCCCAACATGGCCTGCAGCCATCACATCACCCACAAGTCCTTCCCTGTCCACAAACAGGTCCATTAGAGCACCTTCCCTAGCTGATTCTGGAAGTTCATCCACACACCGCAGACTGTTTCCTCTCTATTGTATTGCATTTCCAGTGGATACCTGGTAAATTGGGAATCCCCTATGAGAGAACAGGGGCTGAGACTTTTCCCAGTTGCTTATAGAATATTTAGTCTGCCTCTTCACCCAGGTTGGGTGGTCTACAACATAAGATGCGCTTCAGTTGGGTTATGGATCCCACCACCTTTTTTGGGGTACGAGTCCTAATTTCCGTATGACCAGCCTCAGGTGCTTCTGTGGTTTCTAACGCATCAATAATCCTTGTGCGGAACATATGGAGACAACTTTCATCCATATCTTTCATAAGGAAACTAGACAATGCATATAGGCAAAAATATAGGCAATAATAGGCAATGCAGAGAAACTAGCCATTTACTTTATCTAATTGGATTAAGAATAGAAATAGATCCACCAAGTAGAAAAGAAATAATCTTTTTTCGTAGCTAAACTAAATCTCTAATCTAGTTTTCTAAGGATACACTGTTTACAAATTCCTTTCTGTGTTAGATCTTTGCCACCAAGTTCTGAATACACTGGTCTTAAATCAGTGTGACAGAAGGGTAGGGCGCCTCAAAGATAACTACATCCCAACACGAGAGATGGATGAGAAAAGAGATTTTCTAACTGCCCCTAATAGAATACTAAGTGAGAGGCTGTGGTATGAACACATATATTATTCATGCGCCCAAGGCACTATGAAAGCTGGAAATGCTTTCACATGGCACAAATCTGTGGGAAACAGAGCCTTGTTATTTTGCTGCTCAGAGAATATTTGCTCATTCCAACCTAATTATCAGTGGAGACACTGCAGACTTATCTGTATTTTCCAGTTCCACATGTGTGATTGTAAGATTTTGGCATTTGGCCTACAGCTGACAGGGGATGCAAGCAACATGAAAAGCCTGATGCAACTGTGGGACTATTCTCCACTCTGTGACCAATTAGTTCGCTTGCTATGATTTAACAAACAAACAAACCAGAAGACTAAAAAGCGGCAAGGTTCTAGGAAGCTTAGTTATCTTAAAAATACAATTCACAAAGCATTTTGGGACCTAAGTCCAACTACTCACATGTCTCTCATTGGAGGTAACGCAGCATGCTCATAACACTTTCAAAACAGAAGATAATTTACTCTGTAGATCTTCTCTGAAGAAAAGATGATTATCCCAGCTGGGAAAAAGACAGCATAAGTCTCCTGCACTACTCTGACACATGGCAATCTATGTTTTACACCTATATGAAAGAATATAGCAGAGGTCAATACTCGAAACAGTTAGTTGATAAAGGATCTTGACCAACTGACGCTAAGATTTCACACAAGGCACAGGTATCACTTGACAGGCCTGTTACTGTTTGTCTGGCTTTCATTCATAGGGCCACAGTGGTAAGCAAGAAATGAGTGAGGAAAGCCATGGCATGGAAATACTGTATCAGTTCTAGACACTACGTATTAAGCTGCTGCAGGCAGCTGACAGCATCAAAGATAAGCAGTGTCAAAACAGGTCAGAAAAACCATTTCTTTATAGGAATCGAAGATATGATTTAAAAATTGTTTTAGTTTGGGTATATGAGCTGAATTCTTGTTATTGACCTGTCAAGAAGCCATGTTGCTTAGGAATTCTTGAAGGAAGAAGAAAGTATAAGCATGTTTCGTTGTTTTTAATGCTATAAAATTTAAAAAGGAGAAATTTCAAAGCAGCTACTAAGAGATGGATTTTGCCACCTTTTTGAGTAGTTCTGGGATGTGAAAAGTAAAATGTGATTAGCACCACGTAATGGCAAAAGTAAGGCAAAGATGAAAATTAGCAGAGCAAAAATCCGGTACAAAAATCCAACAAAAACCCCAAAGAAATAAAACAAAACTACATTATGATGTTTATGCCAATAACTAGGACTGCAGGAGTCTGCAGCTTCTCTGCTTGGCTCAGCAGCTGTAGCAAAGATATGAGAATACGCGGTTTGGGTCAGCACACAAGCGCATCTTTATTCCCACTCACGATTAAAGGCACTCTCTGACAGGTTGCAGCCCCCTGCTGAGCCTTGGAATTAAGTGTTTATTTGCCTGCTGAAAATTTTCCAGTTTGCATAAGATACTTAAATATTGATTTATCCAAAAGGCCAGACAGATAACTCTTCTATCGCCAGCTGGATAGAAAAGTTGGAAGACAGCCCAAACAGACCCTAACACAGGCTTCCATTAATAAGAAATGTAACACTATTAACCAAGGAGTCAGAGAACACATAGCATAAAATACGTTGCTAAATATCTCACTGTCTAGGGATATGAAGGTTAAACCTCTAAATAGGAGAAATATTTTGGCAGGGCATGCCACATCTTTGATTAAGTGCATTCTGTGCTTTGAAAGAGCAGCCCTCCTGAAACAGTGCACTTTTACCGGGAGGGATGCAAACACGCACTTGCCAAACAGAACACTTGCCCAAAACACAGTGCAGAAACATGCAGCTCTGTCATTACTGGAGAAGAGAAATACCACAGCTGGCTATTCTTCTGCACAGCTTACAGAGAAGGGAAGTAAAACAGTGACGTTACATGCGAGTCCAAGTTATGCCTGGAGACATGAAAACACCTGCACTAAACCTTCAGTATAGAGTCCACTTTAAGTACACAAGTCATAGCAACAACGCTCCTCACAATGTAATGTTTCTTGTATTTTTAGTCAAATAAACCTGCTTTAAAATATCATTTTTGACATTATAGCTGAAACCTCATCTCTAGCAACAGCAGGCCAGCTGAGGTCATTCAAAGTTGTAGATCTCATTAGTTTAACATAGACTATCTTCTGATCAAAAATACCTCAGTGCTTACGCTTGAATCCTAGATATAACATGAACAAGTTAATAACGATGTTGTCTGAAATACCTAAACCAAAGGTTTACTGTAAATTTCACTTGCTGCTGTGCATTTATACAAAACAAACAATAACTGCTCAGGGCCAAGTAAGGGGGTTTACCACTAGGCTAAAGCATCCTAATGCTCTTGTTTGGTCAGGATCATAGGTCCCTTTCCTGGGGGGCCTGAAGATCATCAGAATTATATCTCCTTCAGGATGTATAAATTTATCTATTACACTCCTAAATCATAATTTTTTCCCAAGGCACTGACCATGGGGACAGGGATTCCACACAGTAGGTCATGTAACAACCAGACACAAATGGTTTATTTCCCCCATCCTGTGGCTGGGCTATGCGGATAGAAGTACTCCTGTATGAATAGCAGCTCATCAGGGCACCCACTCTACATTTTCTTGGTCTTTCTTAAAAATATGATCATGTTCTCTTACAAAGGCTTGAGATTTATGGCCTTTCCCGTCCATTATTTTTGCTTCGATCAATTTTGAATTATACAGCAAGAAAGCTCCAAGAGAACAACTTATAACAAGAGTCAGATGGTAACTGCAGTAACAGGTTTCAGCCCCTTCTTTAGCAAAGCACACAAAGGAATGTTTCACCCTCTTCCTGGATGTCTCTAGAGTTCAGACGCTGATATAGAGCACCTACCCAGCTTTGCTGCTAGAGTTCCGTTTGAAGAGCTTTAAAATAAAATGTAATTTGTAATGATTTAATCTAATGACCTTTAATCCTGTGAAATGGGATTAAACAGTAGAAAAGAGTTTTTCCATCAGGAATTACACCTGGGGACCCTCACTCTGCTGCTCTGATTGCAGCAGAATTTGCCTTGTCCTTACTGGGTGCTTGTCCCTGGTAGCTGCAGACTGAGGCTTTTTGCATACTGCATTTCTTGCTTAGTTTGAATCTCCTCTTAGACTGAATGCGAAGGACAACTCCAACACACCATCATTTCTAAGGCCCAGCCTTTTATAGTCCTACATTAAAGTGTCTGACCCTTTATCTGGAATAGCACAGGCCCAAACCCTTGGGCATTTTATTTGAATGATTTTAGAAGAAAGAAAAAAATACATATATATATTATGTTTCTATCAGGAAAAATGTAAAATGAGAAGTCTCACCACCTTGAACTGCTTTCCAAAAATACCTTCTCCTATGTGTTTGGTATATTCCCTGAGGGCATAGCTGTCCTGCAGAGGATACAATTATTGGAGAGAGGAAGGTAACACGCCCTCCCAGAGCTTCCTGCAGAATTTCACCCTGTAGGTTTCCTTCTCTAAGACTCTACTGTGACAAATTATTTTGCCACCTAAAGAACAATCCTGCCAGTTTTGTGTCCACTTTTATTGAGAAACCCCTTTTCTCCCAGAAAATAAAACTCAATCCTGTATATAACTTTGCTTAAGTGGACTGAGATTTCACCTGAACAATTTATCATCCTTCAACAGAAGGCAAACACCAATCTTATCAGCATGGTTTGGGTGCCAAGAGTTCAATTAGAATAGTTTGTAGCAGGCTGTCTCATTGAAGCTGGGTGACCGGAGGTCAGCACTGATTGCGTATTCATTGATGTGGGTCTTTTCTTGACAGTTGTTTAGAGAAACATAAAAATAAACAGAAAGAACTACACTGAGAAAACAGCTTCAGAGGGAAGCCCATAATAGTGCTGCAAAAAAAGCAATTCTTTATTATACTTCATCCCCTCTAACGAACGATGTTGCTGTTGGGGGTTAGAATCTCTCTCACAAATAGAGTCAAGATGACCAAATTTTACATGTAGCCCAGATTAGGTTTAGGGAATGTACTTCCTTTGTTATCTTAAAGCTTCAAAACTATTAAAAGTTACAAATGTTAGCAGATTCCAACACTGGAAGGATTGCTTTAACATTGCGCTGCTTTCATATTAATAGCACTGCAAAACTAATCCTAAGAATGTTCTTTCAGCAGTTTTCTTAATTCTGTATAATGTGGGGTTTTTTACATGTAAGGGATAAGAATATACTTACAGCTTTTGTGAATTCCAATGCAGTGATCTGTTCGGAAGTATCAGTCTCAGAGTGACAATGCAACACAGATCACAAATGCCCTGTGATTCTAAAGCAATTCTAAATTTAAGTAAAAAGTCAACATCTCATTGACAAAAAATCCCAAACCAACCCACCCCCAAAAAGCCCTCCTATCAAAAGGAAAGATATTTTTGTTTTGTGGGCAAAGAAATCATCTTATAATAGGAAACATTTTTACACAGACATCTCGTGAAATATAGGGAACAAAGATATGGACCAAAGCTACAGATTAATTTTAAGATACCCATTCTGGAAACTGTGGGTTTACCATTACCATAAAGGGGGTCAAGGTTTCAGTGTGAATAACTATGCAAGAAACCTTTCAATACACTATGACTTCCTAATATGACTTCCTTTCAATACACTATGATAACCCAAGGAAAACAGAATGGCCTCAGAGTATTTTTCCTAAGCACCAATAGTTCTCTGAAACCAGATGCTGTTCTCAATGTGTTTCCTGATCACTCTTTCTTCTCAGCACCTTTTCCCTGAGTCAACTACTTCTAATGAAAAAAATCAAAGCTCAAAATCCTGCCGGAATCAACATCACTTGGAGAGAACACATATAAATGAGTATTAGATAAACTGCAGTTAGTACATAACAGGTTATCAATGTACTCAGGATATATGTAAGCATTCTAACTCCAAAAAATCTATTTGCCAATTAAAACTATAACAATGAATGGAGGCCTATACCACCATAAGCACAGCAGTAGAGAGATATGCAATAACCAGTTATGCATATAACAAGGCAGTTTATTCATTTATAACAAAGAAGCTATTCCAGTAATTGTTAGATACATTCTACTACAGTTTGCCTCCGTCTAGTCAAAGAATTACACATTCTAAAGTGATTACACTTGAGTGAAACCACATTCATGACCCTTAACCCGGGTGTCTGAGTACTTCTGCTGGACTTTTTTTTATAGTGGATACTTGGAAGCTATAATGTCTTTAGCTTTAAAGTATTTGAGCGGACAATTAATTATCTGCTGCTCCCACAATGTGGGGATGCATCAACATCAATATCGATGAAGGACAATAGAGCAGATAATGTTTAAATCTTTCTTAAAAGCAAATAACTCTGACTTGGCTAATTGTTAAGAGCAGTGATTTCAATTTAATTGAATGGAAATAAAGCAGTTAAGCATTTAAGACTTCAATAGCCTTCCTAAAAATCAATGTCTCTTTTAAACTAGCTTTGTAGGGCAGGCCTCAGATCGCACAGCTTTAAGGGAAACAAAAATGAATAAGATCACAATACTTCGGATTTTTCCTTTTCACACAAGTTCCCTAAAAATCCATGTCTGAAAAATGGTTTAAAAATATCTTTTAAAAAAAAAACAACAAAACAAAAAACAAAAAAGCCCCCACAAAACCCAACTTTCTAAACAAAGTAAAAAACCCAAATAAAAAAAGAAGAATCAATATTTTGCTGGGGACCAGACTGCATGGAATGATTACTGCTTGCATGCATATGTGTGGCTGTCAAAGAATGACCGATTGCCCAGACGCCCGATGGTCAAGATCAATAGTTTCTTTAAAAGGAGACAGACTCATGGAAGGTATTGGATCCAAATAGTTTATTGGTTTGTGCTCATCCTTTTGTTTAATAGCAGCTCTCAGAGTCACCTCAACCATTATTCTTTAAGTTCACTTTCAAGTAACTTGTTCATCACATGGCCTTTTAAAAATACTGTTCAAAAGCACTATCTCCCTCTCCCATAGCTTTAAAATATGGGCCATGTTACATATTTCAGCATCGGAAAATGGCACTTAAATCAGAGTTATGCTATAAGGAAACTTTACAATTTACTTTCAGCCTCTAAAGCTTTATCCCTGGACTTAGCTACTTGTTGAAAATGTGTTATATTTGTGGTGTTAACTTTTGTCAAAACAGCTGGTAACCTATTGCCCTCCAGGTAAACATCCCAATATCTGTGGGCCCATCTCACATGAAACTTCAGTTTACTGCAGTGGTCTGGAAGACCATATTCTTCTATTATTATTTGTTCATAATCAAAACAGTCATCAAGTGCAGTAGGCAGCCTTCATTGTTCCATAGTTCATGTAGTAATGAAACACAGATTGACTTAACTCATAATTGCCACATAGCTGTATTTTCTAGCTTCTGGCCAATTCAGTTGTTCTCTTTACATCATCCTCAGTATCTGCCTGTCCCCTTATTCCCACCTCCAGTTTTGTAGGGAACCTGGTTTTGCTGTAGTAGACTGGGCTGAATTCTGGTCTCAGTTACTCTGGTGATGCAGCAAAGAGCAGAGGGCAGCCTCCTGCACCCATTATATCAACACACACACAAGGGAAGCCAACAACACCAATATGGGACTGAGTCGATGCCAGAGCCTGCCTCAGGCTTAAGTGCAAGCATACCACGCTCCTCACTGCAATATGATCTTTTCTGTGCGCATCAGCTGCCAAAACCAGTAAAACCTTTAAGTGACTTCTCGACAAGCTTATTTCACATTTATAATCATGTCTCAAATGTAGAATACACAACCATCACTAAAACAAAGCCAGGATTAAATATAGCGTCAGAGGCTTGTCAAAGATTTTTAGCTGTAAGGATTCAGCTTCATGACTTGAAACCATGGTGACTGCATGATAGACAAGCTTGTATTCTCTTGCTAGGAGAGAAATGGGTAGATTCAAGACTCACAGTACCTTACTTCAGTTTATGTTTATTCATTAGTTGTGGAAGTGGTAGCAAGAAAAGCAGAGAACATCTTGCAACTTAAAAAAGCTTGAGAAAAAGCAGCAGCAATTCTTAGACAGAATTTCTTTCTCCTTATCTGCTTAGGAACCATGCATACCTCCTGTTGGCACCATGCTGTACCCTCTGCATCAATCACTGCTCTGAAACTGCCACTTTCTCCACCCAGTTGTTTGTTTCACATATGGCCAAGAACTGCCTCTGAGGTAAAGCCATGCCACCAGGTCAGGAAAGTGAAATGCCCACTTTTCGGACCACTGTTTTACGCAACAAGTAGCAAAATACCATTACGGAAGCTGCAGCAAGCAGACATGCTGCATGTACTGCTCTGAGCAAGGAAGGCACATAGCAGACTTCACACCAGCTATTCAAACTCTGCTTGCAAGTTTCCCACACTGTGGAGAAATAGAGTATACATGTTGTAGTTGAGAAGCTACTACTAAAGCCCCAAATTCCAGAAAAAATACCCTGTTACCATTTGCATCCTTATGGGCTCCTTCCCCAACATGTCCTATTTTCACTGATGTATTCTCTTCCACATTCAACATCCCATCTAGTTATTCCTTCTCAACTGTACTGCACTGTGGATCGGTAAGTTCTGCAGAACAAGCTTAGCTCTTTGGATGTCAGACAAAACATCGTGTCTTTTTGCACTGCAGAAGATTTAGAATCTGGTTCTATACTAAAGCCCAAGTAAAGCCACCAAATTTAATGGTATGTGTTATTACATGGGTATTATACTGTATCCATTATAGAGATCAGAATGCTGGCTTTACCCTGCTCACGTCATCAGGATATAAGCTATTTTCCTTATGCCAAGTGAATAACACAGATTAGGCTAAATTCCTCACTCGAGCTATATTTACTTTGTCACTTTAATTTGCCATGAATCTTTGTTGCCACAGAAATAGTAAACAGGGACTTTCATATCTGCATCAGACTGAAAACTCCTCTCTCTTTCAGTCAGCCTGGTGCTCAGTTTTCAGATCTGACTTCCTACACTGCCATAGAGACTTGGAGCAGCACAGGGAAGGAATGAATCCTTTCAGTGCCAAGGAGAGATGTTTTCTGTTATTTTTCAGAATAAACCAACCAGGTAACCATGGCTGCAGCTCCGCTGGTGTGAATTACCAATCTGTTAACACCCAAACGGAAATACTACTTCCACTGTAGGCACACTCTAACAATCAGAAGCAAATGAGTTAGCACTTCTTAAGGCAGGTATCACCTCCAGATGAATAATGGATAAGTAGACTACTTGTGGATTCCTAGTGTATACCCAAAAAGCAATGTGGGATTCATTTGCCTGCCTTCTATTGCAGAGCTAGCCACAGGTGGGGTTAGGGGCACACTATCTGCATAGAAAAATAAACAGACATATCTTACTTTGCCATAGCTTGCATTTCTATAACTCCAGCATATTATCAGCACTAGTAGCAAAAGTCAAATAAATTACCATTCATACAAATACCCAGCAGAGCAATAGCATTTTCCCTATGTGAATTTTAGAAGGTTTTATTAAAAAAAGAATCATATGGCTTTATGTAAATTAATTAGGGCTCATAGTAAAAGTAATACACAAAATAAAGGATGTGCCATTTCCAGAGGTTAGATTTGAATATGAAAACTTGAGTTCAGTGTTATTCACCTCCCTTTACTAACATGCCACTTGGCAAGAAAGCTATGCTAATATTCAGAGCTTTTTCTTTTGTCATAATTTTTATCACAATCCCATGAGAAATCTAACAATGTTACTATAGTAATTTCTTCACTTTTTTTTTTGCATGTGTATTTTGTGTATAGTTCATCAATATGAATAAGCAGCCAGACCTTGGAGAAATAAGTGCTTTGAGTGCTTTAGCTTCTTCAAAGTGAGTTAGACTAGCTTGGTAGTCCATCACTGTGTTACTCTAAGTGGCATATTGGCACCACTGTTAGGTGCCCTTCCTGTGTCTGGAACAAATACCTCTCCCATCAGATAAAAGCAGTTTATTTTAACATAGGGGAAATATGCAGTGTTTATTAAAGTAGCGTCAAATATGCTCCATCAACTGCCAGAGAACAGCTTTATCATCTGAGTGACAAATACTGCTAACAGCTGCAAAGGAAAGCTACTCAGATGTTCTCTAAGGAATCTTCTAGCACTCTGTCCACTCTTGATATGAAAACTGTTCCAGATACTTATACAGAGGATCTGGCTTTTTCCAAAGAAAAAGGCAAAGAAAAGGACAGGTAAATAACGGGAAGGCAGACAATGGGTTGTGGAAACCACCTCCTCTCTACTTCATTGACATTTTCACAGTAAAATATTTCAGATTAAATACGCTAAATATATATTTTTATATAATTTCTTCGTGTTCCTTTTTAATGACCTCAGAGAGCTTTGTTGCCTGTTCTGTTCTCTCAGTTTCTTGCCACTCATTTCCTTCCCACTTTGCCTCCTGCACCCCCAAAGGGCAAGTGTGGGTGGCAAAAATGAAAGCTGTCATTTCTCCAAATCTTATTTATTGTGGAGTAGAATTTTGTTATAATTCTAGTTAGTGAGTTTCTACCATGAGAAGAACCAAGAACAGTGCACAAGATCAAGCACAGTTCTTGCAGATATACCAAAGGAACAAATGTTTCCTGACCATACAACTTAGTCCCTCTCAGTTCAGCACAAGGCCTAGAGACTTTCATTACTTGAGGAAAAATCAGCCCCAGCTCTGAGGAAAATGCAGAATTTGGTTCTATACTGGAGGAACTGCATGGCAGAAGAAAACAGACTGATAAAAAACTGTCAATTCCTATTCCACGGTGTTTAATGCATAAGGAACAAATCGTGACAACAGCAGTAGTTTCTAGACAGGAGCAAAAGCTGTGGCAAGAGAGAGAAGGAATCTCTCTGAGGGCACAGAAATAACTGGGAAGTTGCTTCATGAGTTCCTAAGGGAACTACCACTACTAAGGTTCTCTGCACCTGTATCCTTGCTTTTTATCCAGACCCCCAGGTAAGGTCTGGGATAGCCCTGTAACCTTCTGTTTGGTCTTAAGTCAAAAGAAAACAGTAGCAGTCTTTTATGACTGTAGGAGAAGACTTAATCCAACAGGGTTTTTTTTTTTTTCAGAAAGACAGAAGGAAAGAAAGGGTTTCAATAAGAATGAGACTTAAAAATCTTCCCCCCAGTAATTAATATTGATGAATTCTAAGCTAAGTAAAGAGCGAAGTAATCTGGTATCATGACAATCAGCTCTAGCTCTTTTCACCATCATATTTCAGTCAGGTAACAGTTGAAATCAGTGAGGCAACCAATAATAATTTCATATCTGTATAACATCCTGTAACAGCAAAGAGTCTTCCTCTTTCACATTTAATTGAACATATATACTGACTGATTATTTTCTTTGTCAAATGTTGGTTTTCAAACTCCCAAACCAGTTGCATATACAGAATGATTGCATCAGAAATCTGTTTTCATTGGGCCAGATTTGTAAAATGAATTTTAGGCGCTGAGACACATTTAATTTAGTACAGTTCCAAAAGAGAGCATCACTGCCAAATCTGCATCAATTTATCAAATAAAACTGAATTCATGAGCTTGAGTTAATAAACAGGAAGGGAATTGGTGACAGACGGAGGAAGCTTCGTGCTAACAGAAGACAGCATGTCAAGAACCCAGCAAACCTCAGCTGATTGTAGCTGAAGCAGTGCTATGTATTCCAACTCTATATAGGAACGGGAGGGCAAATGGTTATATCTAGACAGATAAGGAAACCAAGATGCGAAGTTGGGAATGTATTTCACAAGGTCACCCAGCAGGCCAACACAGTTGAGAAAACAACCCACATATCCTGGTCCTGTCCCCCCATTAGGCTGTCTACCCAGAATATGCACCTTGCAAAAAAGCATCCTCTTCCACTCTCTTCCTCCTATAATTTTGTTTAACAACCTGCAACAGTTACAGCGTATGTAATTCTCTCTAATATTTACAGCCTCTGGTTAAAACAATTGCAACCTATTAAAGTGTGTTATGACCTCACAAAAAATAAGCTTGTACAAAAAAACCTCCTCAGCTTAGTAACCCTAAATCTTAACAAGGAAATGTAATTGTTTGTGGTAGATTTCCATCTCCTCAAAAGCATAAAACAGCCAAACATCAGACAACTATATTTCAGAATGTAGACACATCGAGAGGGAGTAAGGCTCCTGCAGCATGAATAAGATAAGGGTCAGCGACCCCAGGCACAGTGCTGGAGCTGAAACAGAGAACAGAAGCCAGCCTCAGAGCACACAGCATGTATGCGATGCAGCAGCCTTGCAAGCATCCAAATAACCTAAGTAATAATATTACTACACAGCACAAGCTCAGTATGAAACACTCAACATTGTGAATCCACTTCCTGTTCAAAACCCTAAAAATAAAGCTAAATTGTGAAGGAACTTAAAAGTTAACAAACCCAGTGCTGTGCAAATTAAGATATTCTAGAACTGCAGAAACAGGGCAAAACCTGTGAGTTACCCTCACTTTCTTATTTTCCATTTTTATCTAAGTGAACAAGGCTGTTTATACCAGCCCTCTCTCAGATCACAGGAGCAAAGACAAAGCGAAACAGTTAAAGAGCTATGTTCCAAGATAAGCGAGTCTTGACATGTTAAAGCCGGCCTACTCGTGAACATTAATGAACAGCCAGCACAGAGATGCTGAGAACTGTTCTGACATGTTGACTGGACAGCCCACCGCTGAAGAAGTGGGCAGATACATTCAAAGTCTGCAGCACTTCAAAGGGCAGCGCTGGATCACGTGCACTATGAGAGTGTAGGAACAGCCAGAACATCCTATCTTGAGGGAAAACCAACACCCACAGTTTGCTGGGAATACAGCATATGAACAAGAAAAGGTAACACCCAGGGGTTGGGAGAAAAGAGACTTTCTCTTGACTTCACAAAGTCATGTGGTTAACACCCCAGCACTACCTCCTCCTTCACTCCTTCAGAAACTTGTCATCATTAGTTTCTAGCCATAAGGATTTGAATCTGATTACTGTGAAAATCCTGAAGGACAATGCACTGCATGGTTCAGTGAACACAATTCAATGAAGGACCATTTAATACACCCCTAGATGTGAAAATGTTTTAGAAGCAGAACTTAAGTCACTGCAGAAGATGGGTAAACCAGAAACCCTGTGAGTCAGAGCAGGCCCATTTACACTGCAATTATGGAGGTATATCTAACCTTGAAATTCTACGTGTGTTATTCTGCATACCTTCTACTTCACTTGCTTCCCATTGCCACCACTGCATCTTACTGTATTTTTAATCTGACTGTATTTTTGGGCTTGTTTTTTCAATGTGTATTGGCTAGATGTATCACAGATGGCTCTCAATTTGTTATCTTCAATATGGTTTTACTTTCTCAGTCCCTGCTGAGTCCCAGCTTTAGTTGCATATGCAGCTTCTTCTGCTCAGCAGTCTGTACACTTCATTGATATGCTCTTTACCTATTTGTTGGTCCTTTACTAAAGTAATCTGGATTTCCTCTCATTCTCTGAAGCACTCCACACCACCTTCTGCCCTCCACCTTCAAGAAACTTGTGTCTTGCCCAGCCTAATTTAATAGATTTTCCTAATGAGAGATGGCAAAATCCCAAATAAAACACGTCAGTGAAATTTCTCTGTCTTCCAAATAATGGATTCCTAACGTACTTATCAGGTAATATCTAGGAGGATGAGAAAAAACAACTTTGTTTCAGCTTAGGCCTCTGTCCTATCCTGTTTACAAGCCACATGCACATAAACCTAGTCTCAGATTTGTTTATACAAGGAAGGACCCTTTGCCTGGCTATTTTATAACCTCCCTTCTTGCAGGAAGGTCAGTGTATGAAGAAGAGCCTCTCGCTGTGCACTTAGCTTAATTACAATGAGGGAAGAATAAGTTGATGAATAACCTCCTCATGAGATCACTCATCCCTTGGCCTCCATGAGCTTCATAAAGGATGCGGAAAAACTGTAGCAATTCATAAAAGGAGGGACTTCAGACTTTTGTGAAAGGCAAAACCAGTTTTAAACTGCAAAACCTCATGGCAGCACTTGAGAACTTTCAAATCTGCTTTTATTCTTAAAAGTCCAAAGCAGACCTTGGGTTTTTTCCATCATTTTGTGATTTTCTTCCTTTTACATTTCTAATTAGTAACTAAACTGTTTTCACTTCCCCTAAAAGCCTGTTCTTTCACCCAAACCAAATGCAGCTGTCTACGTGGCAAACACAACCGTCTTGAATGGAGCAACACAATCCAGTGGGCTGCAGAGGCAGGTTTACATGGATTTGTCTTAGAGTAGTACTTCCACTGAAAAAGACACTTATGGAACTGCACAAACCCTTCACCCCAACAAGTCAGATCAAGGACTCCAGGCAGACATGCTATATCCAAGCTGATACTTTAATGACTGGCCAGCTCTCATCTGTCTGTCTCAATACAGTTCGGATATGAAATCCCATCCTGTTAACTGATAAGAGCTCTGTGGAAACAGATACCTTCCTGCAAAACAGATTTGGCTTTGAATGAACTTGCACTTTTCAAAAAGGAAATATTAAAAACCCTCTAACTACTTAGATAAAGTTTGGAAAGGCAGCTCTTCATAAGAGGATGTAAATGCTGATATTTTTTCCCCCTAATTTTCTGAAGCCCTCAGCTTATTCCATCATTAGAAAAAGGTAACACAATTTGTCATTTAATCACTTGGATTCATTCTTCCATGTAAGCCTTTTCTATTTACATATGCATCAAATTTTGATGGCAAAAATCTTACAGTAGATTTGGGCTGTTAGCTAAAGTCAGAAATAATACTGTATGCTGACCCAAATGAAAAGCAACCCCAACTTAAAATAGTTAAAATCCATAATAAAATATGTTTCATTTAATACACTTCTACCTGCCATACAGATAAAAGAAATATGTAACCTAATGGGTCAAACTCTCACAAAACTATCCTTCCCTTGTACATACTGTGTTCTTCAGATTAGAATGACTCTTTCCCCTGATGGTTTTTCAACTTCAACATACATTCGTTTTTTCTTCCCTACAGTATATTTTTATGTCGCAGCTAAATTTACCTGCAAGTGATGAAAAGGGTTTCCTTCCATTTGCTTTCTATATACAGCCACCAATCAGAACGTGGTGATATGCTTTTGCAGATCTTTTTCAAGAAACTGCTAGGGTAGATTAGGCACTTAAAACAGATTTTTTTCCTTCATCTCCTGCCACATATCTAGCTACCCTCAGGTCCAATTTAATACACAGTGATACCACTAAATGACCATAAATCCCACAGTATAGGAAAATATAGGATGCTTTTTCAGGTATCATTTCTGGAACTGAAGCCTGCAGAAATTCTCTCACAAGCCAGTTGGTCTCAAAGGAAGGGTTCTGAAACTGAGCTCACTAGGGGGTCTTCCATGTGAGTTATAAATGAGAAATACTTGTTGGGGAAATTCTGTTTAAAACCATCAGCTTTATTATCAGGGGAGCATATAACTCTATAGGAAAATAGCACACTAGATCCACACTTCAGAAAGATGCACTTTCCATACTCTTTCTCAGCTGCATCAGGACTTGAGATGCAAAGGAGAATATACGAGGCCACGTACCCTGAAACTCTCCAACAGTGTTGGGGGAATAGGAGAAAAGTAGCAAGAATTAAACAGACCAAATTAAGTACATGTAGGTGGATTACATGAACACTTTCTGACATACCAAAAGGTTCTATTTTTTTTGATGGTGGTTGTATTTTTTATTCTATAAAAACCCTGAATAGCATGACTGGCTTGTAGGTGTAAGAGTTTAAAACAGCTGGAACAGGAGCTGAAAAGCAAGTCAGGTTTTCATGGGGGCCGAGGGGAACTATTCTGTTGAAAATGCTGGGCCTCCCATTCCGTCCTCAGAGTTTTCAATCTGAGGACACATTTCCACAAGAACGGGTTTCCCATGCGCACCATCACACCCAAACGTGTATCGAAACATTAAGGGGAAAGAAAAACCAAAGACCAACAACAAACACCTACGTACTCCTTAGTAAATGTAAAGTATATGTAACAGTAAGCAATAATCCATCACACAGGATAGCTGAAGATGCACCCGATCTTTACAGCCAAGTGTTAGCTGTCTACAATGCTTTATAATGTTTATTACTTTAAAAATGCAGCATTCCCTTCCTATTGCCCCAAGAAAAAAAGATCAAGAAAATAGCATCTGCCATTGTGTCATTGATTCTCTTTAAGAAACTCTGCACTTTATTAATCTCTGTTAAGCATTTGGAAGCAGGCATTCATACATCCCAACAATTGAAACCAACTCCACAGGTAGTGCCAATTCTCCTCCAACACCAGGGTGACATGCTGCAGTGCCCATAGGTCATCTAATCAGAAGTGAAATTAAGAACTGCCAGACCTGTTAAAATTTAAGCTATCCACCTGAATGAAATGTGCTGCACACACCATGGGGAATTGGGGTACTAAACATGCACTGCAACATTTAGAAGCCTGACTTGAAACTCATCCCAACTTAAAGGTTTCCATTTTAATGAACTTGTTTCTGTTTACACAGCAGCATTTTGCTTTGCCATCACAGCAAAGCATGGGAAAGAACAGCAGGATAAGCAAACAGAGATCTCTAGTCATGCAATTTAATGTAAGAATAGAGAAAATATAGAGCGCTGCATATTGCCCTTACATACACGCATTCAGCTCCAGTGGCTTTTTCTGTTGTGGTGGGGGATTAAGTCAATGGGTATTTTGAACTTAAAGGACAGAAGGTGGGTCAGAGTCATAACTGGATAATTGTTCATGACCAGAAATTAATTCAGATCTCCTCATTCTTCACAGAGCATCCAGGAAAGATTACAGTTTTGCTAAGAGGGGCTACAGGAGGCCCGTAGCAAGAAAATCCAGCACCTGAAGCAGTGCTGACACCATCTGAACCAAATTTGATCATGAAGAGCCCAAAAGCCTTCTCAGCGGCTCTGAGAAACCCACTGGCAGCTATGGTCTGCAGTGAGAAAACAAACAGGAATAAAAATGGAGGCAAATGAATTTACAGTCTGCATTTTTCTTTGCAGCTCTCCTGCCTCAGCCCAGCCAAAGGTCAATCTCTTCAGCAGACAACGATTAAAAGGAGAAGCTTTTTTCTTTTCAATAGCCTTAGTGAATGATTTTGCTTGAGAGCAATCTCTGATGCTAGGGGAGGATTTAAATGCAGCTGTGCTGGCAGCTACAGATTCTCTCTTTAACCTGATTCTTCTTCTTTTTTTTTTCCTTTATTAGTTGTTCTTTATCTGTTTATTGGCCCATGGAGTACAAGGTTGGAATTGAATAAGAAACCCAAAGGAGTCTGGTTCAGTCTCAGTCAATGCAATTTTCCTCCCTTTAGAGGCCAAGCACAAATCCAATTGCTCTCCAGAGTTCCTTAAGATCTCATCCACCTGTGAAACCATATTCATCATCTTCATCCCTACATCCTTCTCACCTAACACACGGGTCCTTCAAGTCCTACAGCCTATGTTTTTTTTTCCCAAAACTTAATGCAACTCAAGAAACCTCAGTAATGTCTTTTGTAAAGTGCAGTAAAACATACAGAAACAGTTTCTATGTACTTAAATGTCATATTTACTGTACATAACAAAAGGACATGGAGAATACAATTAACAGGCAATTAAGCAGTAGAAGGAAATTTAGGTGAACCAGAAGCCATATTAAGTTGTCCATGGACTCTGAATTCTTCAATGGGCCTTTGGAATTGATCCAGGAGTGGAAGCTGAGGAATTAACAGGATCATGGAAACAGCCAGTAAATGAACAGCACTGAAGCAAACTCATGTTGACTTTGGGAATGGAAAAAACCAGATACTGCGCCCTCTCAAGAAACCCCATAACACGTGCAGTCTGCAGGTAAGATAAGAAAGTCTTCACAAGACTGATGCATAGAAGTATCTTTATATTCATGTAAATAAGACAAGAGCTGAACCCTTAAAACACAGGATTCTCCAGATGTGCTCTTAGCTTCACTGACACTGCAAGAAGCAGAGAAAAAGGGACAAGCACATTGCCCATCATCATCCTGCTGCTAAGGAGACCTCTTCATAATATGCTTTACCGAAGCACCACCTACACTTCAGTTGCACAAAACCCATCCATCCAGCTTAAATTAGAATTTCCATGGAAGACTTTGCTGATTAAGCTCAAACAAACTCCAGGGCAATTAATGTACATACTAAAAGCTTTAAGCCTTTGCTAGGGCAATCTGGCATACTGATGTTTTAGCTACTCCAAGCAAGCATGAACCCCCTAACATCACTTTGACATTTGAGACAGACTGCAGGTAATATCACTGCCTGTTCTTGCAAATGATGATTTTAGTTGGCCACAGGTTTTTTTTTCCTCCCCATCACATTTTGACTTCACACACAATTCTGGATGTAGCCTTCCATCATTGGCAGATTTGTCATGAGGACTCCAAGCCTGGTCCTGCACTGCTATGCTGTGACTGCCTGGAACATATGGGCTCATGCAAATACCACAGGATTTGGTTCTCTGACATCTGTAACTGCCTTTTCTTCTGCAACTGGGTATTCCCTCCTTGCTCTCTTCAAACGTTTGCTTAATCTGAGCACTTAGTCAAATTCTATGAGATTTTAAGTTTATTAATGTAAAAATCTCTCTTGAGCTTAATTTATATCACATCATAATTTACTGCATTTTAAACATGATCAACTATTATTCATGCAATCAGAAATGTTTTCCTGATTGCATTTATACAGTTTTCAAACATGTATTATAACTGACCTTATTAAATATGCTGAAGCACCACTTACACAAAAATCACACAAAAGCACAGTTCCTCAACTGAACCTTCAAGTAGCACTTAGAACCATGAATCAGCGCTAATTACTTCACATTCACATTCATCATCTCTGAAATTACACTATGGGAAAGAGTTCTCAAACAAACAGCTGTGCAGGTCACAGCTTGGAAACAACTTAGTGGGCAACTTATTTGCTCCCCACGCACCCCCAACCTTTTTTTTTCCTCATCATTACCTGTACATCTACACAGAATTCAAATATACTCCATCAAAATACAGGAAAATAAAGCTATGACTTCACCATCTGGAACCTGAAGTTCGGGTTCTAAACAGTGCCATGGACTTTATATGCCGAAATCCTGAGTCTGCAAGTATTCTTGGTAATTTATTGTATGGCAAATAGTCTAATGTCATGATTTTATGTGTGCTTATTCTGAGATAAAGCGATTCATTTAACGTTCATACGTTCGAAAAAAATCAAAAAGAGGAAAAGTCAACAAATCCTTTAGAAACAGATGCCCTTTTTCTTCAGTAGGCAGAAATAAATTATACAACTTGATTGCCCACAACTTTCATCCTTGTACAGTCAATGACCCTTTCAAAACACTTGCCACAAACATCCTTCAAATTCAACTGCAGAGTGTTTTAAAACTGCTTTTACTAAAGTGTGAAGTGGTTCCATGTAATTGTGCCTCCCAACTGCTAGCTATTAAGGTCACCCCATGCTGACTCCCAGCAGAAACATTCTGAATTGTATGTTTTCCAAGTGACATCAGTTTACATCAGGAAACAATGCGGTCCACAGTTGGGGTGGTGTTCATTTGGTTTTTAAATATATTGGTATTCATACAGCACTTGAATGATATTTATGAAATGAATGCTTGAGAACTACAGCTGGGGACATTTACTTGAGCACCTCATCAACAATTGGCCTTTGGAAATCAAAGTGTGCAGAAAGACCACAGTGTTAGTGGCTGGAAAGAAAACAAATAAATAACAACCATCCTGGAAATAACCTTTTGGACAGTAAAAACATGCTGTTACTGCCTGAAGGCTGTCCCCAAGTCTGAGGACCCAAATACATGGATGTCAGGGTGATGTACAAAGACCTTGATTTGAGAGATGGAGCACCAGCCACTCATTTTCTCATTAAATGGCACACAGGAGTCTAAGAGCTTCTACTAATCACATTCCCACAGAGCAACTATTCTTTTCCCTTTCCTTACCAAGCAAGGCAGTCATGAAGACAACCTATTAAGTCTGGACAAAGATGAAAGACTTTGGTGAGAACAGTGCTTGGAGAATACAGAGATGGTTTGGACAAGGTGCCACCCTTCCTTTTGACAAGGGGGTAGGATAGAAAATAAAAAGCTACACCCCAAATGACAATCACGATGGGCTCAATACTGACACATGCTTCTCCGTAGAAATCTTTCTGGATTTTACAGTGCACAAAAAATAGAGGTAGAGAAAAACTGAGCGTGCTTATGCAATGTGTTTCGAGTGTGTCCCCTGTACCAGTCCCCTATACTTGGGCCAGACTGAGCATTGCTACAGACGCATGAAGACAGTATTAGAGGCAGGGTGAAGCACCTTCCTCCTTCTGAGCAGCTTAATTTCTCTTCATGCTTCACTGCTGTCTGAAAGTTCCATCTGTTTTGCGGCTGAAACTGTAAGGTGGTGATACTAAGTCTGGAATACTTAGCCAAGCTATTAACTCCCTATAAGTATCCACAGGAGCCTCAGCTGTTCCTAAAAGAGGTATCATTTACTTTCATCCAAAAATACTCTCCCTTCTTTTCTTTGCTGCCAAACCACATATCACAGTACATATCACAGCTGCCACTAGCATCACTGCAGACTCCTGTTAAGATGTGTCTTCCTTGCTTCCAGAGGTTTACTCACCTCCTTAAAGACACCAGCTTTCTTCCCAGAAACTTGCACAGTTCAGGAACAAGCATATTTACTGACTCATTTGTGATAGTGAAGAAAAAAAAACAACAATCAACTTATCCCTTTTCTCTGCTGTCAAAAAAAGGACAGAATAAGAGGAGTCTGTGGTGTGAGTCCAAGAGAAGATGACTATTTTAATAAAGATACTTGTAAATAGAGAGCTATAATCACACATGAAGTACAATGGCAGTGAGGGGGAAGTTGAATGAGGCTCAGAAAGCTAATTTTACTTTCGCTTTCCCCCTTTTGCTTCAATTCTTCTTGATTTATAAAATGGGAAAGTGGAAAGGCACTTTGGAATGGACTGGTGAGGAGCAAGACTTTAAAACTGGGGATTACTATTCTGCTTTAAGATTAGAAGTAAAACTTGGCTTAAAATGAAGAAACATTAAGTTGACTGACAGAGTTATTAATATTCCCACACTACTGTGACTTACATAACGTGATATGTAGCCCTTCTTGCAAAGTAGGAGAATGATGCATGTCTGATTTATCTTCATAAATCATTTTATCTTTAGCTCCAACAGCACTGCAAACTACACAAGAGTAATAAAACCAGGCCTGAATGGTACTGAATTCTCACTTCTAAGACAATTTGATAAATCAGATACATGTTTAAATGGCAATGAACATCATGTAACTAATGCTAACAGGGCTATAAAAGGAACAGAAAAGGAAAAGGTGAGGAATGGGAACAACAAATTCAAAGCAAGAGGGAGCTGAAGAAGAATAAACCAAATGGCAAGAGATGTTAAAAAACTTAAGAGAGAGGAGAGAATTCTCCTTTGAAATGTTGGCTCTGCTTGGTGGCGCTTACTCAATAAAAAATATGCCAGGATAATACGCTGCAGTAAAATAAAGACACCAGGGTTCATAAAATGCATCTTTTTTGGCATTTTGCTGAAATGGTGAAGTCACCGGTGCATTAAGAGAGGCTTCAAATGAGTGATACCATCTTCCTCCATCACATATAAACCCATTATATTCTTTTCAGCAATAATAAAATTCCTCTTATAATTATTCTTCCTCACTCCTGAGTTTCTGTCTATGAAACGTGTCCCTGAAGAAACAAAGCCAAAGCAGAGTTTTGCCTTCATCACCTTTGGCAATGACAGAGCATATACCTCAGTAATATTTTCCTAACAAAGTTCATTTTAGATTAAGTTAATAACCATAAACAGTTATGTATTCTGTCCTCAGGAAATATGGAGAGAGTATAATAAGCTGCTTCAAAGTTTGAGGATGCTTTTTTCCCCTCAAACTGCAATACGCTTAAAGTGATGCACAGTTAGACTGGTTGGAAATTCTTCATAAAAGCACACAACCAAACAAAAAATCCCTTTGCTTAAAAGGAACATTTTCGACAATACGCTGCTTCTTAAGGACCAGATCTGCTGTACTTAAAAAATGGGAATGTTCTGGTTTGCCAGTGTTTGGAAGAAATTCCTCTACTCACTCTTAGAGAAGATTTCATTAAGAAAAGAGTTTTAGATTTTACAGAAAGAAAAAGAAGAGGAATATATTTCACTTGGTTCTAAACATTAATGAAAACAAGATTCAATGGTTGGAAAGATGAGGAGGAGGAAACTCGACTGAGAATTTACTGAAAGGTCCTTATCACCTAAGGAAAACATTGCCAAATATATTTCTTGCCACAGTTCAAAGAAAATTGCATAGCCATGGTATAATAAGGCATTTTTTCAGTAATCTCCAAGAGAATATATTAAGAACTCTTTCTCTGACATATTTTGTTTTAATTCTTAAGGGTAAGGACAGAAGAATGATTCACTGACAAATATTTTTGAGGGCAATGACACTATAAAGACTCGGCATACTTAGACCAAGTTCTTTTGAGCAAAACTGCTTCATTACTCCTTAGTTATGAAGTTTCTACACAGCATGGACTTACTCCCATTAGCTCCAACACTTCCTGTAACAGACAGACAATGCATAGGAAGTAAGAGAATTCCAGGTGGTGTTAAAGGGTGTTTTTGTATAAATTCTAAGTGTTCACTGCCTAAGAGGCTTTTATAGAACATTTATTTTTAGTGGCTGTGTAAGCTGTCTTCTGGACTGCGTTGGGTCCCACAGTGGATTCTGCAGAGCAAAAAGCTTTGCTCATTCTTTTGCCCAAGTTACTTGAAAATTCTGTATAAAATTAGCTACAAAAAGCATCAGAATGCCTTAAATACTAAAACCACATTTCAAATTAAGGGAAAGGGCTGATTTAGCTCTATGGCATCATCTCAGAACCATGTGGCAAGGCACTGAAAATGGACACAAAACAGCTGCCCATTTACTTTGATTTTATCACAATAGAAGTTGGCTTGCAGAAGCTGACAGGCTAAAATTTAGTTCAGGACCAGGCATATACACAAATGCTTTTGATGAAAGGGATGAACTAAGAATGAATGAAGCCAACTATAATAATCACAGCCCAAATTGAAATGCAGCCTGATGAGTCTGGCACAACAAGGTAGTGTTGGTTTCTCCAAAGTATCAGAGTTCAGAATTTTAATAAGGGAAAAGTTCTGTTTCTTCCTCCTGCACTGATGATGCCCTTAAGTTCTGTAAGTGCCAGCCAGAAAATGTTTCACATATACAGGAATGAAACATGTTGGTTTATATAATTACCAGAAGTTTCATAGATCTAATTTTCTGCTCTATTAAATAGTGCGATGATTATTCAACAAATCAAAGTATTTCATGAGTCTGCATTTTCCAGATTTGCATAAAATCTTACTGTTAAAGTACCTGAGATACAAGGGATGCTCTGGACAGTAAGTTTTAGTTATGGAAAGTCTATAGGCCCTGATGTGTCAATAACTTTCATAATTTTACTTATAAATTGCAGATAATCATCATAGAACAGTTTGGGTTGGAAGGGACCTTAAAGCTCATCCAGTTCCAAACCCCTGCCATGGGCAGGGACCCCTCTCACTAGAGCAGGTTGCTCCAAGCCCTGTCCAGCCTGGCCTTGAACCCTGCCAAGGATGGGGCAGGCACAGCTCCTCTGGGCAACATGCCAATATGCTGGTTGTATTTTAACAATTCACAATATGTCTGTGACAAAACATTTTTTTTTACATTTTTAATTAAAAACCTTCACCATTTTCAAAGGAGACGACCTTTGCTGATTACAAGGCTTTCAGTGAAGAACTGAGCAGAGTAAGGCACAGAGGAGGCTGTTAACTGACCTTTAATCCTCACCCCTAACCAATAATCAAGAAAAGAAGAAGGTAGGAAAAAATTCCAAGAACTCAATTGTTTCTTCAATGCAGTTTATGGCACCGACTTTGGCTTCCAATCAATTGACGGGCTTGATGTTCTTTCCCAAAACACACCTTGCTATTCCTATACATTTCTCACTAGGGGCCAGCTCAGTTCACAGCTCCCTTGGCCTGTCTGTGTCCAACACTGCCCTGGTGCACCTTGTTCCCATTATGGTACAGAGTGAGGAAAGGATGGCACCTAAAAGTCTTCACTGAGGAGTGCCAGGGCAGAGGGTACACTCAAACCAAGCCACTGCTGTCTACTACACAGCATGCTTCCCCCTACACTTTCACAGATTCTCAGTAACTTCCCAAGCAGCTTAAGTTATTTTTTTTGTAAAACTGAGAAAATGTTAATAGGTTTAACATTAAAGACCTTTATGTTCATGCCTCCACCTTTAGCGTTCTGATCACTCCTAATGCTAAGCTATGAACCCTCACACAGGAATGAAACTTGCAAGCACCTCATGAAGCTTTCCCTTACTAGAAGTTGTTCCCACAAAAGGAAGGTTCATCTAGAGAAAGGCTTATGAACATCTAAGAAAGTATCTAACGGTTCTTAATTTAGAGACACAGACACTCTACAGAAACAAAGAACTTTTTAAAGCAGTGTAAAAAAGGCAGTTTCTCTGTGTTCCACTTTCTCTAACCTGAAGGCAGGTGTCTGAAGCAAGACAGAACGGCAACATCTGTGATTGAAGTTATAATCAGAGATCTAAACACAAAATTCTAGGTAACTGCTCAGGAGAGGGGAAAAGAAAAACAAGAACTCCAGCAGCTCTTCCAGTGCTTTAATACATGCACTGGAAGTGCGTGTCTGAAACTAAGTAAATAAATAAGAGGAGGGCACAGGACCTCTACCCCGCAGCTTAACAATTCCTATCAGAGAATTCTGAGCCCCTGTGTGGCAAAAGAAACTAAATAGGAGTTACGACTAAGTAAAAAAACCAAACCAACCCAAACCCAACACCCCTCATCCCCCACAAAACAAACCAAAAGTAGCAAAAAGCACTGCAACCCAACATGGCAAGGAAGAAACTTAACACACTTTAGTCCAGAAGCATGTCTCTGAGCTCTGTTAAATTCAAGAGCTCTGGTTTTGCAGACCTCAGCAGGAAGCCGGTATCAGCCTTTCATCACAGCAAAGATGCACTGTGCATTTGAAATGGTTTTCATTACCCTGAATATATGTTAATCTCCTTAAACATAACATATATCAAACAAACAGATTCATCCTTACCTCAAAGACAGAGAATACCCAGAGTATACAAGAAAGTGTTTCTGAGGCTTTAATGTACGAGAAGAGAGACTTAATGTTCAAAAGGTGCTGCTAAAAAGGCAATGTCTTTTTATGCTTACTTTTTCTGAAGCTGTTGCAGGGTAAAAAACTTTCTTTGCAATGGTTCCTAACAGCTGACGTTGTCTCAGAATTTTTCAACCCTTTAATAACACAAAGGAAGGAAATTATTTTGTGCTTAAATTTTTTTCAGCTCCTCATTTCCCTCATTCTATTAATCACCTCTTAAGTATGACACGACTGAAAAACCCTCATTTAGACAGCCAAATGAAGCCAAATAATTTTGGCAGACAGACATGTCAGTCATTTGTGCTTGACACGTTTCAAGTGGGTTTGTTCCTTTCAAGTTTTACTCCCCCAGAGGATTCAGCAAATGAGCATTTTTTAAACACGATTTGGCTCTTATTAACTGCACTTAATAAGCAGAAATAATGTGACTAAAAATGACAATTCCTTTTGGTAAAATGAGCCAAACCAAATACTATCACCTTACCACTTAGTGTAATGTACCCTCTTAGTTAATTCTTGCATGAATTGTACACACCTTTGATACTGATACCAGGTTTCAAGTCATGTTACATCACTTTTAACAGTCATGACCTTTTCCTGCTAAAAAGGCACATTATCCACCATACAGTAGTGTCACTTGTGGTCCAAAACTCCCGTTGAAGTCAGGAAAACTTCGCAATGATCAAGGCCCTAGCAACTATGCACATGCTGACTTTACTTTTGTTTATGCCAACAGGTATAGTAAGCAGGTTTAAGGTGGCCAGCTTCTATGGGGAAAGCCTGCATGAGGTTATGGTTCAAAGAAACAAGGTCCTTTATCCAAGAAGAAAAGGCTAAATGCCATGCTTTGTTCGGTAGGAAAAAATTACTACTGCTGACTCAGGGACATCCTTTCCTTCTTGAAGCTCAATGAAACCACAGATTAAAGGTATGCCTCCACAATGTAAGTAGCAAATTCAGGTTGGAAAGCTTCTTAACTTCATCTACTACACTTCGGTGTAGTAACCTTAACACCAAAGTACCTTGAAATTGCATATGGAAGACATGGAACCTGTTTTCCTTTGTTGATCAGTTTGGACACTTGCACACAAAGGAAAAATCAATTTTATTGGCCATGTGGCTGTTTCCTGAGTGAACTGGCATACAGCAAAGAAAATCTTTAACTATTGTAGGAGAGAGGGAAATTGCAAAGGCCCTTAGGAGTCCTGGAGTAGGAACAGTGATCCTGGATATTGTCACTTCCGATGACCAAAGGCTGTAGCCTGCTCTGTATTTCGGCAGCATTCTCAGATTTACTCTTCTGCCCTGTTATGGGAATACTCTACAC
Source organism: Brotogeris chrysoptera (assembly GCA_030323915.1). Classification (NCBI taxonomy): domain Eukaryota; kingdom Metazoa; phylum Chordata; class Aves; order Psittaciformes; family Psittacidae; genus Brotogeris; species Brotogeris chrysoptera. The sequence continues at coordinate 30,852 of JARCZZ010039903.1, forward strand.
CATGTGGAGCTTGCAGCAATATGCTTTTACTCGACTAGCAGTTTTCTAAATTGCCCATTGTACAACACACCACAAGGTTGTTTTATAGTTTGCATGTAGCAATTACATCAACATTTCAAGTTTAATTACAAGGAAGATAAATACACTTTCAGACATGCTGCACAGACGTTTCCATGCCATTCTACTGGAAAAACATGCAAATTACTTCAGTTTTCTTGCTGGGCTTTAACAAGATCCTACTTTTAAGAGCCTACTTTACGTATATACACCCCCCCCCTTACAAGGACTTCTTAATCATTCAGCTGCACCTTCTTTTCTCAACTCCAGAGGAAGATTTAAGAGGGACCGTAATGATGATCCATAGGAATGAGACTGACCTGGTAAGTCACTTCTCAAGAGCTGCCACTGAAATCTGGGAATTGAGAACAGATCTCCAAATTGCCTCTAGCCCCATAGAAATAAACACAATGAGACTGAACAGCTTGTCCATTTTACTGCATCAGCTGAATTCTGTGCTCAACATACTCATTGCAGAAAAAAAACAAACCAGATTTCACTTCTAAATGGCTACAGACCACTTAGAAACACAGCAAAACCACAGTTAATTATATTACTCTATAATTCTAGGTTAATATTCTTCATCTGTTATCAGTGATGTTTATTTGGACATAAATGATCTAACATTGTTTTCCCAGGAACCATTCTAACAAACAGTTGGAGCTGTCAGTACAGCTCCATTCATCTTCAGTCAGCAGTCAGGTTATCAGGAATGTCAAGCACTGAATGTGCTATATACCTCGTGTGTTACCCAAATATTATTTTTGTAATTTACTTTAAACCCACTTTGCCTCACACAGCTTTAACATCAACAAGCCAACCCTGTTTCATTCCATTTTAACTAAACCAGAAATGCACGGAAATATTCACCCACGCTTTATGCTCTTAGTGAGCAATATTCCAGTTGTTTCAGGAGGAATTTCTGTTCAGATTAAAGTATTTTTTAAGAAAAGCATAACCCAAAAAATTCTCTTGCACTTACTGTGATGTAGTATGATCAGCATACAATAAAGGACAATAAAACCAAGTTGTTGTATTCTCTTGTATCCTAGCAGCCAAATGAAGGCCAGAAGCAGTGCACGTAGAAAAAAGATTAACCAGAATAGACAGAGGTTTGTATTTCGCAATTTCTAAGGCAGCAAGTCTTCTAAGCATATCACTGAGAAGTGGTGGAGTCACCATTCCTGGAGGTATTTAAAAGATGTGTAGATGTGGTGCTTAAGGACACGGTTTAATGGTGGGTTTGGCCGTGCTGGGTTAAGGGTTGGACTCAGTCTTAAAGGCCTTTTCCAACCTAAAGCACGGTTGTAAATGTCTCAATTGCCACAGTAACTGGTTACTGCTCTGCTAAAATTCAGCCATGAGAAAACATGAAATCTCCATTCTAAGGGTCATTAGAGAAGACAATTCTGGGGTGTTGATCTGAAACTGCACAAGATCAAAGTCATCACAGTCAGCGCATTTATGGAATATAGGGGAAAATTTGCTTCCCTGGCATTTAACTGTCTCCCTCCTTCTGACATACTGTAAAACTTAGAACATATCCCACAACACACACAAGCACTATTTCACCAAGTGGATTACGATGCATGCTGGACACACACTAAGCGATCCTTGTGTTCTTAGAACAACTCTACAATCTCCACAAAAACCTCATTATGGCAAGAAGTGGAAAAGTTTAGCTAAAATGTCAAAGCGGGACACATACAGAACATACAAAACAACTTTCCACAGAACAAATGAAGCAATGTTCTATCAGCATGGGGGTTTTTTATCTACGGTATGCACAAACTTCTCAGCAATAAAGCAGTGCTTCCTACCCCAGTTATGGTTTCACTGAAACTGATTTATTTTTAGAAAGAACTGAAAAAAAAAAAAAAGAAAATCCCTGAAACCAATTTCTTTTTTTCCCCTCTCTTCAAATTTTTCTACTCAGGAACTGAACGAGAAGATTCACCTCTGTCACTTAAACTGACCCTGAGAAGTACTGAGCATCCTTAATTACAAAATATAACGAGATTTACAATTATTCTGCTTTCCTAGATTAAGTTTATTGAAATTCATTGCAACAGCAGCAAATGATCCATGGAGAAGTCATTATGGAAAATGTAAGGACAATAAACTGCTCATGAAGAGAGTGGACTCAGTTACTGGTTCAGCCTGCTCTTCTGAACAATACCTGAATAAATCTACAGGCTCTCTATTGTCTACTCCGCCAGCTGCTAACTAGGATAAATGATTCTGTAACTTGAAAAAAATCTTACAGCAATGAAATCCATTACTTACAGTCATTCAGATGATACAATGAAAAAGAACACAAAAAAAGGAATCTTCCAATATCTTCACACCAGTGCCCTCAACTGCCAGGGAACAGATCGTTCCCTTCACATTGCCATTACATCTAAATCTGATGACTAACCTATTAACTCTGTTCAGCTCCCCAGTAAATTCGGGATTTCTCCCTTGGACAAATTAGTTTGATGCTGTAATATCTTCAGAACTGTAAGGTTTCAAAAGTCTGTTGTAAAAACTGCCCTTTCAAAGATGACATTCTTGTCCTGCTGTACCTATATCAATCATACCATGGCTAGCAGTAGTGCTGCTAAGAGCTGCCTGAGTACAGAGCACAGTACTCTCAACATCTGACCTGTTAGAGAGGCTCTCTTTGATCTCCACATTGCTTTTAAATAAACTATTTAGACTATTGATTCTCTTTCCCACAATCCAATTTTATTTAAACTGAAAATTTAAGAGAACCAAATAACTCTATTGACCATGGAAAGGTTTGCATCTGTTACGCTGGAAAAAAAAAAAAAAAGGCTGGGTTCTGGTGGGCAACCCTCATTCATTTTAATAATTCACTTATCATACATAGCACTTTTAAAAAGATTTAGATTTGCATAATTGCAGCAGGCAGAAAAATAGGAAAGTGCACAGAGCTTTTAGAGCCATTCAAAGGCTATTCAAGATGTTGAAGAGTTGCATTTTGAATGATTTTTACAAGTCTTTTCTGTCTTTTTCATCCATTACATTCAGCATTAAATAACTGTCAGCTTTTCCAAAACTGTCCACAGGGGTAGAGATGCTACTTCTATGACTTAAAGAGTCTACTGAGGCACATCTCTTGAATGTGGAAGAGGAAATAACCCAAGGGGATACTTCAGTGTGTTATGACGCATGGATATCAATCCAAAATGCAGAATATTTTGATTAATATTTTCTAGTATACTTCAAACATTGTGCTTTAAAAATAAATCTATTTCTATTAAAAAAAAATCTAAATTCTGAGACCAAGTTTCACACATGTATCTTCTGTTTGGTTTACAGTAACTATCACAGGTACTAAGATTCAAGTGTTGGGACACGTACAGAACAGTCACTGCAACCAAAGGCAACTTAGAGAGAAGATAGAGCTGGGAGCTTCAAACTGTGAACCAGATGGCTTCCTGAGAAGCCTCCCCCTCAAATTTTCCTCCAAGTTATTCTGTCCATTTAGAATGAGGTTTCCCTGCCGAAATAGCAGAGTTTGGAAATATGTATTGTGAAATCAATGCAAAACTTCTAGAGAAACACAACTGTCTTTTGTCTTCAGGGAATTCCCTTCCCTGTGGTATAGCAGTCTCAGACTCTTAAGGGTCATGTTGACACGTTACTGTCAGATTATGCAACTCAACTCTTCCTCAAAGGTTGTGGGTTTGGTGATTTTAACTGTTGTGACATTGTTTCACACCTAGATCTGACATGGTCTAGTGTGAGGCATCCCTGCCCATGGCAGGGGGTTGGAACTAGATGATCTTGAGGTCCTTTCCAACCCAAACCGTTCTGTGATTCTATTATACGTTTGATACTAGAGAAAGAGAAAATAGCAAACTCTTTCAAAATAGTCTTCCCCAAAGTCCTCTGATTATCAGCACAAGGACCATTTACTAAGACTTGCAAAGCACCTGCAAATTGTTTGCTTCCAGATACAGCAACCCCACCATCACATAAAAAATACTCTATATATTGGCAGACAGTACTTTCAGCATTACTAAGTCCAAACATTCAAAGAGTAAGAAAGAAACTACTAAAAAATAGAACAAATACTTATTCAAAACAACAACAAAATAATATAGCATTAAGGTAGATAAATGTGTGAACCTTATAAATTCTGACTGGTAGGTTCTTAACTTCTTCTACGCAGTCTCAAAAAACATAAAAGATGAGATTCAGATATAACCAAATAACTAAAAATAGGACATTAAAAATAAAGGAATAGGACACTAACAAGAAATTACCTTCTGCAAGTGTCTAGTGTTCTTACATACCATATTGTGCCTTTGGGCTCTCAAACTGATTCTATGCAAATAATTCATCTCCAAAAGCACAGAAAATAGTTTAAGATACACTCCTCTGAGGCAGAGCATAAACCTCAAAGTCAAACCACCTGACCTGCGCACCCACTGGTTTGGTTTAACTTTGGAATCTCTGAAATGTCCTTGGTTGTGCGATGTATCATGTTCAAATGTGCATTTTCATTTGAGCACACTGCTCCATGCTAATTCCTTTCCAGCCTTCTCTAGAAGAACCAGAATGGATGTTTTTGACTGTTCAACTTAATTTACATTCGACCACTATCAAATTATTTTGCATTTAATATTTACTTTATGAATACAAACATATCCCCAGACATTCAAATAAAGTGATTTCGGAATACACTAGAACAAGGATTTTCAAGAGAAGTGTTCTAAAGTGTTACTGCTAAAATGTGGGTTTCTTTGCAGGGGGAAATTGACAGATTAAAATAATTTGTTAAAGAACATGGAATGTCCTAATAAGCAGCAAACTACTTTGTAAATGTCATTCCGCACATTAGAAAACCAAATCTCCGAAATTCTCAGCAGCAACTGCATAATACTGGATTGTGGAACTCTACTTATTAGACAAAAGGGGGACTCAATCTGTCAAAAGTTTCTTTCTAGTTCATTATGCCAGAAAATTGTTCTTCATGAAGCATTTAAAGCAAAATTCCTGTCACATTGATGAAAATAAGGAAAATAAAATATCTTGAAACTCTTCCTCTCCAGATGGTTTGGGAAGATGGAACATAACCATAAAGCTGCATATTTACAAAGCACATGAACCAAAAGATTATAACATTAATGAATTCTACTTTTTACTATCCTTTTCTTAATAATGCACTTTTCCCAACCCAGCTTCTAATTTCTGATTCATTCTTTTAATTCTTCAGAAATCCATAAAATGCCAAAGGTTATTTTTTTTTTTTCCCCCAGATGGCATTACCATAAAAATGAGGAAAAGCCAGCAGGCATAACCTTTTATTTTAGGATGAAATGAAGTATTACCTGAACAAAGTTGTTACCTAATGTGTCCAGTAAGTAGCTTGATCATGGACAACGCCTTCAAATTAACAGCTCAATAACAATACTACAAAGGATGAGAAGTGACAGTGAAAAATGGTGTAGACCATATATTTCATTTTCAGATCCCAAGTGAATAATATTTACCCTCCATGGTAAGGCTGTGCTTTGCCCTCCAAATCTGTGTTCTCCTTAGAGCAGCATTGTCCCTTTGACCTGCCTTCTCCGGTCTATACTTTGATATGCAGAGAGTCCTACCAACAACTTAACTATTGCCTCTGGCTTCTCCACATATGCAGTGGTTTTAGCTCAGTATTTCTGGGCATACTCAGGTACTTGCTGCTTCCTCCAGTCTACACATGGAAATCATGAATTTGGCATCTCAGAGCTAAAGACAAGGTTGTCAGATGGCAATTTGCACTTTAGCTCTTAATATCTGAACCCCATACTTCATATAATGCCATTTCCCTCTGTGCTGCAGTGTGGAAAATTAAGTATATTTTTATATGCCAAGTTCCTGTGTAGATTTCCAATCAGGAACCCTAAGGGTCACTAGGGTATGACAGAGAATAGAATTCTCTACTTCTACCCTCTTCCCAATATTTCCTTCTGTGGCCTGCTTGTTTAAGGTATCTTTACTACTGGAGACACATTCTCTCACATTTTCCACTGGAGATTTAAATTTCTTTGTCCTCTTTTGCAAAAACAACTAGATTATTTATCTTTCAAACAGAAGATCACTACTGCATATTACATATCAAGATTTATTAGAATCCTAACTTGGCACCAACCTCTTCCATGATGCCAATTGCCTCTCGAGTACACCAGCTGCATTCATTTATATTCTGTAAAATGTACAAATCAGTTTAGCCACTACTAAGTGACAATTATGACAGATGATCCTACGAAGCTTCATGTCTATATATCTACAACTGTTTCTTAAAAAGAAAGAAAATCCCAAAACAAGGCAGATTAACACAACCATTATCCTTTGAGGACATATAGAACAGAGCTCCCACCTGGTGCAGGATGTTAAATGCTCAGTAAATACTCCTGCTTATTCATAAAGAATTTAGATGTTATGGAAATGTTAAGAACACGTGTGTGCTGTAATCCCAGTGCCCAAGAAAGGAAGAGAGGGGGAAAAGACCAATCAGTTATAGCAAAAGAATCTATGAAACAATTCAGAAGGTCTTTGAAGAATACTTAGCAGAAAAAGCAAGAATAAAAGGGCACACAGCTTGAATGAACCCAAGTGATATCTTCTGCAGCCACAGTAAACGGGGACAGAGTTTAATACCTTTGGAATATCCATGAGTTTTCACCTTTTCATGTGTACTGTACTAGTCTTGCACTTAGTGGATCTTCTATGATTCCCCAAACCAAAGTGAATAGCTCCTGCTCTGAGACTTTACCCAGGAGCTGGACGTTTTGGTGTCTTTCATGTCTTGAACCACCCTTAATTACCAATGTTGAAAATTTTTGGCCATCCATAGACTGTAACCTAAAATACTTAATACTGCAGTATCTGAAGAATTGCACATGCAGTTGGTCATCTAAAAGTTATAACTTTGCAACCAAAAGACATCAACTTGGTAAGATTTTGTGCCATATTAATAAGAAAAGTCTTGCTCCATTCAGAACTGCATGTTACTTCAGCTTACAGTATCAAAAGATCATGTATCGGAAAATATCTGAATATTGACATGAAAGGTAGGATTCATCCATGTTAGTTGTCTAGGTTTCCTTTAGTCGATAGGCAGGAGCAGGCACCATTCATCCCATTCTAACAGAGATAACTAAATTAGGTTAGATGACCCACATCACAGGATTCACTTCAGTGGCTGCAAAATGAGTCTACCAAGTTGGTTGAAATACAACTAACTGTAGTGCAGCTAGCTCAAGTTAGATGAGATGTATCACATTTAAGTGTATCTATTGTTCTGTTAAAGCATGAAAGATCACCAGCCTGACAGAATTCTATAATGAAAAATCAAGACTGAAATACCACCGCACTGCTTACTTAGCAGTGCGGACGCTGATGCCAACTCACACGGAGCAGGATTTTCACTACCCCTTCATGACTGGCTCCCTTAAAGTAAGACCTGTCCTCCTCTTCCAAAAAAATTGTGATAGTTTATAGGTGACTTTGCCTTGCTGAGCCAACATATGGTACTTCAGTTTAATCATGCAGGTGTTCCTGCTGGAACCCTGATTATTTCAGCTCACTGTGGAATGATGAACGGGGAACAGAAGAATAATGAGAAGCAAGTATGGAAAGGAAAGGTCAGGGAAAACTCCCAGCACTTTCAGCACCTGAGATTTTAGCTTACAGAAAAAAACCTCAAATTCTGCAGTTAGTCATTCACACCATGAGGAAACCATTTCCTACAGTCCATCTAAGGGACTTATGGGGTGACAGCGCAGTGATCTTTGCAAGCCTCACAAACACTGGTGTATTCTCTGTACAGACCCCACAGGAACAGCAAGTAACACTGTTCCCACTCCAAAGGGGTTTGGGCAGTAAGCTGGGGTATGCAGCAACTGAGTGATGTCAGCTGTGCAGGAAACCTGAAGGGACATGAAATAAAAGCTGGTTTTCTAAATCGCAACTTGCACCTTCTTGATCCTCTTCGATGTGGTCACAGTCAGAATGTCACAACTGAAATGCCTGCATATTCATCTTTGTGAAAAGATCCACCCTAAAGGCTCCAAGACAGTGGGATAGACTTCTCTATGCAGATGTGGTGGATGGCTTTAACACAGTACAAGTGACACCTGTAGCTGCTACTCCAGCCCTTAGATTAAAACTGTGCTACTCTGACCTGCACTGATATTCTTCACTCCGGTTATGGATAAGGTAGGTAGATTTTACCTACAGCCTGGTTTCAATTTGGTGTACAGGCTGATTAATCAGGCTGTAGGTGGGAGAAACCCATTTCACTTAGATAGAAAACTCAGTAACACAGTAGCAGCTGTGTTGTACATAAACCAGCATGACTAGGCATGTATCTGTGGGTACATAAGAGCTAAAATAACACCCTTTAGCTTGCACTATAGAAATCAAATCAAGTCACCAGATGATATGACTAATATTATAATGAGGTATTTATATTTATTTGTTATTTAAAATGCTATAATAAGGTATTGTGAACTAAAGGCAGTGCATTGCAATGAGAAGCAAAAAAGAAAACCCAGAATTCGAATGAATTCAAGTTTTTCCTCATGCAAATTAAAATATTTATCATTTATTTTTAAGCTATTTTCCATCGTCAGATGTATTGAAAGTGATTCAAAAATAGTATAGAGCATACCTGATGAGTTAGTGTGCAGATTCAAGTTCTGCACTGACTCAGATATGAAAGCAGATGCATCTGCATGTCTCTGTACACAACAGACAAGCAGCATCACGGTAATGTGGCAACTTATTCCTCTGATCCCTTTTAAGAGCCATTTATTTTTCTTGGTTTGCAATAACATTTAGCAATTCTCACACTCCTAACGCTGGGATTTGAGAAAGACACCCTCAGCTGCACAATTTACTTAGCTGCAACCACACACAACAGAACACATGTGCCTTTAGCAGCCTGTGACCAGGGTTTAAAGTGACTGGTATCTTCTTCAACAGTTCTATTTTTACTAAATCGAACAAAACATTATAGAACATTATTTCAGAATATAACAACTCAGTTCATCTAAACGTATGCCTCTCTGCTACCCAGCAAAGCTATAGGAAGGGGTTTAATTTATAGTCTTTTAGGACATTGAGTGCTCCTGTGACTATGACTTCTCTCAGCAAGCGAATCTCTCACTATGCCTGTCAGGGCACCATTACCTTTGCCCAACAAACCGTGCTGGAAAGCGCTCGTTTTGCCTTACTCACCTTCAGTCCCATCAGTCACCCAAAGAGCCACATGTGAGCTCTCTTCCACGAAAATGCCATCCTTTGCCAGCTAAACTCTGTAAAGGCACAGACAGGCTGCTAGAGCACAGCCACCCTCCTGCCTGCATCCCGACACGTCTGTGTGTCTGCCCTTCACCTGCCATCTGAGTGCTACCAGAGCTGACCACTGACAATGCCATTTCATCAACACTTGAGAAGTTTCAAATTTGTTCATTTCCCAGTGGAACAAAATATCCCTAAATATTTGAAAGCTTCTATAAAAGTACAAGTTTACCATGATGTCTGTTTTCCAGCTGGAAAAATAAACACAACTGAAACATTTTCAGTGCTCCTCTCTTACAACTTGTGCCAAGAGAGCTCCAAAGCTTGGAAAACAGCCACACTTGAAAACGGGGCATTTCAAAGGTGCCCATGAAACATTTGGTGGTTCAAAACAAATGCTGACTTTGACAAAAGTGCTCTGAACAGTTCTATTCATGACAGAGCAATCTATGCAAACGACTTTGTGGGGAGAAGCCTATGGTGTGTTTGCCACCCACTAACATTTCTGTATTCATCAGGCAAGTTTTCAATTGCTAAAGAAATAATTTACATTAAGCTGGCTTAAAAATAATAAAGAGACTTTAAATCTCTAAGGAAAAGCATGTTATAGGTGTTGAAGAGAGAAGGGAGCTGCCTCCTGCTTGAAGTGGCTGGGTAGCTGAATGTGGAGAACATACCCAGGAATACGATGGATCCTGATAAAATAAAGCAAGTACGTACAGCCTTTAAAATCTGCTTGAGAATTCATTAGTTATTCTATATTAACAACTGTGGCAGGTTTCCTTTCTCCCTTCACTGCAGTGCAATTCTTATTTACACTGCTTGCACTTTAATGTAACTCTGCGATGCCACAGCCGCCAAGAGGCCTCAGAGTAAGTGACAGTTCAGCACCACAGCCACGTAGTTTTATTTGCTTGTTTTACTTCAGTTCTCTGCAGATCTACATTCTGCAAACCTGATTTTCTATGTGGGTCTTTAACTCCTTATCCCCTTATTACTGTGCTCTAAGTGTCTTCTTGTCCCAGACAGTCAGAATGACTTTATGTGTTAGAATAAACCACATATCAGCTGTTATTCGCTTCTCAGATCATATAGAGTGCAACAACCGTTTCCTCTGATATTTTCAGCACTCTTGTACATCTATCCTTTGCTTAACTTCCTTTCTGATGACATGTCATTTAAAAAGGTTAAGCTGGGACGTCAAAGCAAGTTTTCAAAGGATTTCAAATGCCAGCTGTCCTTGAAATCAAATCTTTTTCTAGCAGTTCTAAGCAACAAGTGGAAAAGAAGGCCAATGGGAAAATACAGTGAATTTCCAGAATTCCAGTGAATTCATTTACATGTAGACTTCTTTTTCCTATAATGTTTGCTTTGCTCAACATGCCAACTACGAAAACAGAACCATGGAGAAAGTGATCCAAATTTGAAATACAACTGATGAGTTTTCCCTTTAGAACAGGATTGCAAGAATTGTCCCAACATCCAGGTAGAAATATAAGCATCACTAAAACATAGAGAATTATGCATGAATTGAAAGAATAAGACCAATAAGCAGGATATATGTATTTTGCCCCTCTCTAGCTATTAATATCAGAAGAATGAAGAAACAAAAACAACTGATGAAGGCTGAGAACTCCAAAACACTCCATCCTATTTGTATATTTGCACACCATTTTTGAGGATCAGCTCCGAGTATATAGAGTAGGGGTATTATTTTTAAAGCCTACTTATAATCCATGTGGGTATTCCCGCTCAAGGAGTAACCAGAAACAAAACCTCAAGGCTTAGGGATTAAACAGAATCTTTTCTTCCTTGCTTCATTTGCTGAACCAGCTTGAAATGGTTACAAAAAGATGATGCAGATCTCTATCTCTTCAGAGAAATCTGAAAGAACTGCACTACTACTGCATAAAGAGTAAGAAACACAACACCCTAATACTTAAAAGCCATATTTTACATAAGCATCAAGCTTAGAAAATGACAGCCACATCCACCAAGAAAGAACTCCGCATCTCAACTCCCACAGAGCACAGCTCAGCAGGAGTCACATGCATCACAACTGCTCATGCAACCACTCAGCAAGGACAACAAACTTCAGCTATAAGGGACCATCAATAGTTTATGAAGCCTCTGCCTCTTCCCCCCCTTCCCCCCTTCCCCCCCCACAAAAAGGAAGAAATACTGCTCATGGGTCCTCTAGATCTGTTTTCCAATGCCACTTTCTGTAACAGAAAATTATGTTTCCATCAGTCACATCTATCCATACTTATCACACTGAAGTAGTCATTGCCACCTGGTTTTGATTTGGCAGTTATAAAACAGTAAGAGGAGAAAACCCACCTCAAATCCATTTAGTTGAACATATCTGTATCTGGACACAAATCACAGACTCACTATATCCTTCAGGTGAGAAGGGACCACAGGAGGTCTCTAGTCCAATCTCCAAGCTAAAGCAGAAACACACAACTGTTTTCATCTGGGTGTTACTTAATGCCTAATATGCACACAGAAACAGATCATTTTTTAGATGAGTCTGTGATATGCAACAAAGTTTTGGGACTGCCCTAATTTTCCATTACTTTCAAGAATATGCCTTGCAGTCATTTGTTCTAAACCTGGTTCTGGCCGTGTGGGCTCAATCATTTTGGTACCCGTTCCTAACAGGAGTCAAAAACTGCCACTTACTTCTTAGAGATGTTTACCCCAGTTCCAATTAACAGGATCTCTCTGGTGTTTCTAGCTGCAAAGGTACTCTTTATGAGCTACATGTGAAGTCAATATGTTCTGAAATACATAGTAAAATGGTACAGGTTGGTCAGAAGAGAGGACAAAGTTTATGCAGTGCTCTGGGGCATTTCCATATCACAAGCTCCTTTTCTGCATAAGCCAGTCCACAGAATTGACTTTTAGCTATTTCACTAAAGGCAATAACAGAATTTTCTAGTATTGAGGATATGTGGGACAACTCCTCTTCCAATTGGCCCATCATGCTTTACCATGAACAGTATTGTCAACCTATGGCTTGTTCAGGTGCAACACAATGTATTTCTTGATCCAAGAGAGTAACATTTATTTCTAATGCTTTTATTGCTCTTCATTTTTGTTATTTGCCTGAATGCTGTTAAAACCATGGTATAAGCAAACCAGCCTAATGTTTAGAACATGCCAGAAGTCTTAATATACTACATTAAATCAACCACGCTGATCAATATTTTCCTTTTAGCCAGTGGTGGACAAACATCCAGTTACCTTTCAGAAACTTCTGTAACAAGTCATTACCATTAAGAGATACAGAGTTGACGATAATGGATGCTCTTTTAAGGCCAGTGACCATCAGCTTTTTCTATGCTTTCAAAAGGCTTTTATATTATCACATATGTGATGCTACTTGCCAGGTGACATACATATGAATTTTGATGATGCCCTTTTACTATGCTGAGAATCCATATTAATCAGAAAAACTTATCTATATCTATGTGATTCCAGAAGTCACAAATATGCAACAATAATAAAGCACATTGCAATTTCAGGAACACAGTCTTTGGGTTTTCTGAGCCCAAATTACTCTGAAAAAATATCTGATTTATTTAATTCTGCACATACAGAATTATTGGAGTTATATCAGCAGACTTTTGGCTAATAGCCAGGCCTGATTCATCATAACGGTATTGCACTATTATGCTTTGTGATTCGATTAATTATATGATTTCCGTGAAGTTACACTGGCTTAAAAACAATGATAGTGAATTAGGCTGAGAGCATGCGAATTTATTCTGTAGGCTGGCTTGTATAGAACTCTGTGGGATACAAAGAAAGAAGGCTAGAATTTGAGTTATTCGTATGAAGAATAAAATAGAATACTAAAAAAAACCATAATCTGTAAATCATTAAGTAAATGCAACAAGAGGAAAGAAGGAGAACACTTAAGAACTACCCCAAATTGTAACAGCTGATTTTCAGCAAAAGCTACTACTCAAGGGGTATGCAAACTCACTGTACAATGACCCAGTCTTTGTCAGCTGTATAAATCGCAATAGATCACATGCAACACATTTAAAGTATACAAAGAATTAAATGACCCCCTGAAAGACAAATACTCACAAGTTTAGAAATGTTGTGGGAACTGACAACATATATATGGAAACTTATGAATCATACCCAATTCCCAGTGGTAATAACAGATTAATGCTTAATTCATTAATCACTGGAAAAGACAGTAGTGTTGTAGAAGAGATTTATTAGGACTGCTGCATCAGTGTTTGCCATGGTGTGAGATTAATGTGTGGCCTACACAATAAGAACCTGGTCAGTGATACTGCCATTTATAAAACGGAACCTTCTTTCTGTCTTAGGCTTTTTATTCAACAGCCTGGCCTAGAAATCAAAGCTATAGAGCACGGTGTTTTTTCTGATCCCACAGCATCTTCGGTTTGCTCACAAGTCACAAAAGTAGAGACACAATGCTAACTTTCTATGCTTTAAGCAGCACCTTGCCAAGGTACCAGTGTAGTATTAGCTTTGATCAGTCAGATGCAGTCTACCCCAATAGACACTGGAAGAGCATTCTGAGTGTTTTAGTGGCAATTTTCAAGAGCTGGTCAGTAACTGTTTCTGTATCTGCAGTGTTTCTTAACTTGTTCCAGTTCCTTCTTTAATACCTATTTGACATGCTCCCCATACTTAAGTTTCCATTACAGCAAGGGATTTGTGATAAACAGCTGATAAATACATTTCCCATAGGGATCACTGAAAATCTTTGATCACTTGACAGAATTACCACTTGAATGGTAACACACAAGTGCAGTGGATTTCAATAAGTGAAAACCAAAATCATTAATTGCAGTTGCATGAAAAACATACACAAAAAAAGCGAAATTTGGCTGTCCCAAATCTGCTTGCAGTTGGGTCAGCAAAGCCTCAAGTAGCAGCAGGCTGAAAGAACTAGGTAGGGCAGCTAGAGCAGGAGCACACTGCGGAGACCCAAATTCTATTCTTGGCTTTGCCCTTCACCCAGCAAAATGTCAAACCCCAAAGTTACATCATCCCTCTGCTTCAGATTCCTGGAGGGGAAATGCACTTTGCGACAGCAGAGAAAGCATGAGGTCTATGAGTAATGGTTTCCACTGTCACAGGGTGTTGAGTACATTTTTACTGCTGTGGACATACTAAGACACCTTTGCATCACAGGAACAGTGAGAAAGCCTTGTGGTCCTTATCCATGAATGGCATCCAGAGCCTGATTTTCTACTGACTCGTGTAGTTAAGGGGAAGGGGCATCACCTCAAGTTTGTAAAAGAAAATCTGGTCCCAGTTTTCGTATTTCATGGAGCAGCTGCATTGAAAAGATCAGTGTTGAATTAAGATACTCCTTAGTCTCAAATGTCAGTGCTTGACCAATTAAATTACATCATCAACTGACATCTTCCACAGACTTCTGTGCTTTAATCTTGTTATTTCCAATGATATGAACTTAAACATCGTAAGACAGGAAGTCATAAAAATCTGGAGATCAAATTATCAGCCAAGGGGTTTCAAAAAGGTAAGTAGATTATATGTGGAAGGGGTTTGTTTGCCTTTTAAAACATTTATAGTACATCTTACTTACATTTTCAACTATTTCTCAAACCTCTGAAGATTGAAACAAAAACAAAATCTAGATGAGCTGATCTGCCCCCAAGAGTTGCTTATATCCAAGATCAGAGATCTTCAGATACTGCTAAAACATGCAAGAATGACTTAAAGCTAAATTTCTCTCACATTCAGATGCCAAAGGCCAGTTAAGGTGAGCTTCATTCAGTATCCAAATTCTGACTCAACAGGTTGTGCAGCAGGACTTGCCGTGCAACAAAATGACCACAAGAGTCCTGCAAGGTACCAAGTTTGCAGGATTCTCCCATCTTCCTCTCTCCTTGCATAGCAATAACAATTAACCTTATCACACAGAACGTTGGAAGTATCATGAACAGCCTACAAACTAAGAGTGCTGACTTTGTCTCTGAAGCTCCCTTGCTCTGTGATGTAGACCTGCTGGTTCCCAGAGGCAGAAGTACAAGCACACTTGGCCTTGATTGGATACAGCCTGCCCCAAGCAGATAGGAGGTCATGGAGCCAGCAGCTGACAGAAGTCAGGCAACTCTATTCAACCTCTTGCAGCAGGGTTAGCCTACACCTTGTGGTTTTGCTTTGATCCCAAACACAGCCAGAGGGACTCTGTATCTGTCCAGAACACGCTGTGTAAACTTACCATCTGCCAGGCACTAGAGCTCAGATGTCTTAGGCAGCAACCACCGTACAGTGAAACCCCCAGATTGCATTTGTATCTCTACTCACAGGACTTCAAAGATAACTACTGAAAAACCTTGAAACTACAGAAACAACCCTTGAACCAGAGGCTGAAACGCAGGTATCGCCATATTACCTATGTTGTGGCTTGGATTTCCTTTATTTTTTAATTGCTTTTAATGAATCAGAGATTGTCATCTAGTGACCTGCGCTTAGAAACTCGAGTCTTGGCACAAGCCTGTAATGCTTTGGGCTGAATCCAACTCAGCTTACATATGGGTCACAATAGCTCTGTTACTCTATTTCTTCCTCTCCCAGACCACAGTTATTTCAGCTGCTTTGATAAAGAAGTAATAAGAGGTTTTAGGGAAAACATCTATAATTTAACTGAAGAGAAAAAGAGACTATGATACATCAGAAAAAGATATAAAAAAAGTGAATCTACGGCAAAAAGTAATTCAGACTGTACCTAATTACATAAAATTATTTTCCAAGTTCTAATAACTATAAATGAGGAAACAATTCATGACAAATTCCAATTACAAAAAGGAATTATCTGCTGTGCAGCAAGCAGTTTGCTGACATTTATAATACACAAGAAATCATGACGCTTAATTATTTGAATTTACCAGTGCTACAGATGCTGCACTGAAATCTAATTAAATAGATCCAGTAAGACTTACAGATGGTAGACTACAAATAGGGAATTTGCTGATCCGTGCATTGTTCTAAAAGGAATTAATAATGACCTCTAAATAAAATTAGAATCAATCTTTATTTTAACATGTTACACCATGAAAATATATTGCAAATAAGGAACATATTTTCACCTTGATTTAATGTCCTTAAATCTATCATGATGAAGAGGGAGATATTTTCCTTGGTCTCAGAATATTTCTGCAGGAACTCTATCAATTCTGTGTTGCCTTTTTTACACACTACGAAGGCATATCTCTTACACTGAGATTTTGCCAAGCAATAAGAGAAAGAAGGTTCTCTACAACAGACTGTGTCTTCCCCTTCCTTCTCCCGCCCTCTTTCATCACTCTTAAGATTCTCAAATGATCCAGTACAAAAGGAGGGCACAGGTTTTAGTGAAGTCCAAAGACTCCTCTGTGACATCCTCTGTCTTTTGAGCTTCCCAAATAAATAATTTTTGCCACTATACACAACCGTAATGAATTAACAGAAATTCACAGCGACTTTGCAAAGTCATCACACAGTGACAAAACAGGTTTTTCCATAGAAGAAACAAGGTATAGTGGCTGCATTCCTGGTAGGTTTCCATTTGTCATGGGTACTCTGAAAAGCATGGAAGAGGGGAGAAAATAAAAAAACTTACTAGATTTTCCAAAATCACTTTGCACAGAATTCACCGTCCATCAGAATTTTCTGAAGGGTTCTTATATGTGTGTATGGATAGAGGTACAAATAGTGCTCTGTATTAACTCTTCAAACTAGAGCTCCTATCATTTTCCAAAGACTACACTCTCTAGCGGGTGCCAATGAACCTTCCATCTTCCATTAGTGTCATGGGTTCAGCAGCAGCAGTCATTTTTCTCCTTCTTGGTAGCTGGTGCAGTGCTGTGTTTTTGATTTTGGG